>JAVTVY010015002.1:0-62086 GCA_036873755.1 Hanleya hanleyi
CCCCCCAGCCCCAAGTTGAAATACAGCCTATATTAAGATGGGCACATGCAGCCCAAGTCAGAATCACCAAAGATTTTCATCAAAAATCACCAGAAATTTTCGATTAAAACAGTATTGAATATTTTGTTGAAGATTAAAAGTGATGGGATTAAATGAATAGTTTACCAGTTACTGTGCTGATGTGAATCTGTGACACACCAACACACTCTGTGGCAGTGATTCTGTGGCACACCAACACACTCCGTGGCAGCGATTCTGTATCCCTTAATCAAGGAATCAAAATTTGAAATGACAAGAAAAATTTAGACATAATTACACATGTGGGTCATTCTCACAGAAAGGCACATTTTCACTTGGGGAAATATGTCAAAATCAACATCACCAATGACTACAGAATTTGATTTCAACAGATTCTCCATTGACAAAACTCTTTATAATGCATACAATAAATGCAGACATTCCGAACAATAAACTTTTCGTAACACTTAACGGTGGAGTTGTCTTCAATCATGTCAGTGGTGTTACACAGGAATGATCAGTATATTGGGCACTAAGAGAACAGAAATAGGAAGATATACACATGCTAGGCAATAGATTGCATGTAACTATGACTAATGATGAAAAAATATTGAAGTTAGGAGAACAAGTTTGTTTTTAATATCCTAATAATGCTACTTAGCTTACCAAAATCAGCCAATTGGATCGCATGTATCAACCATTCATGTAGATTCTGTATAATAAAACCTATTTATTCTTGATGCTGACTTTAAGCTAATCGAGTTTGTTTCTTTTTCAAAATATGGGACAATTTAAACAAGTGTTTCTGAATTTCTAGACCATTCTTGCATCCGTAACACCACTGACAATCCGGTAACACCACTGACCTCGTGTAACACGTACCACTGATTAATTTGTTCATAGACGCACAAATGCAGTTGCAAGTGAAGAATATTTAGGGGCAAAACAGGTATATGAAAAGCCTTCTGATAAAACTGCTTCTTCTTCTTCAAATAGTTATCTAACTGAAATGTAACACCAGTGACAACCCGGTAACACCAGTGACCTCGAGTAACACCACTGACCTCGTGTAACAACAGTGACCAATTTGTTCATAGAGGCAAAAATGTAGCCGTGAGTGAATGCGATCTAGGGGCAAAACACGTATATGACAAGACTCCTTAACTTAGTATTATTTGGAAGAAAGGTAAATTCAAGTTGTACTGAAATTTGGAGCAAAATCATCATAATTGTCAATGGTGTTACCTACAAATAGTAACACCACTGACAAGTAACACCACTGACATTTTGGAAGGAATTAATTGTTGCTCCCTCGTATATTGTCGTGACGGTCCAAGAACAATGATTTTGTAATTCATACGCACATTTCTTTATTACCAGTTAATATTTTTACTCGGGAGCCACTACATGTTGATCCTGACACGTAACACCAGTGACCAATAAACATACGCTGAAAATTTGGAGCTAGAAATGACTGAAATACTGAAAAGAGTTTCATAAAACACTTCTTATGGAATCTCAAGTTTGCCCGCGCTTGGAAAAGAAGCCGCCTGGTGGCAAATGTTTGTTTCTAATTTAAGCGTTCGCTTTTTGGCTCCGATTTCAGTTACAGTAACACCAATGACCCGAAAACCAGTTACAGACCTTTGCCCATGCCATTTTCACAAGATAATCTGCCCTTGTAAAAAATATATTCATATATTGAAAGAACAGATGCAGCTGGTTGGCAAAAAGGTAGAATAATGTAGAACAAAAGAATTTTTGGCAACTTATCGTGGTATGAAGTAGGTCACTACAGCCAGTTACATGTCTATTTTACCTTAAATTGAGGGTTCTGGTGAAAATTTACCCGAAAAAATCAATCGGGAGAGTGCTTGCAATGAGTTATTCGTACTCTACTAAATGAATACTACGAACAATCTGAATTTTTTCAGCCATAAGACTGGTTAGAAGAAAATTTGGGTCGAGTGACACGAATTGCGCCTTTCCGTGAGAATGACCCATGTAATGTTTTTGTTTAAATTATATCCCAGTGTGATATATAGTCAATATTCAAGAAGTACAATCAAAGTTACTTTATCTAGTTAAATTCTACCCAAAGAAAATAAATTAAGACCCTTTAAACATGCCGTCAATGCCAGATGTTGAGTTTTATACAGCTGTAGATCAGGGCTCTGGGTGCATATATCATGTTTCCATACCCTTAATGCACACAACAGCGGCAAAACAAAGCCTCCTTGAACAACCTATTTTTAGCCTATCTCAAACCTAACATGCTTGAGCCATACATGTATAACACACTTTCATTTGAGAGTCCAGACATTCCACCATTCATGTGAACAAATTGTACTAAACATGGAATAATTAAATTCACACTACCCATTTCTACAGTATCAGTACTATGTTACTATCTGTAGCAGTTGAAACCCAGTAAAACTTAAACAATTAAAACCAGTAAAGAAATTTGTCTGTTGAATAACAGAAAATATGGTATGGAGATTTGAATGAGTAAACTACTAAACAGCTTAAATGATATCAACACAAGCCGATAAATTCCTTGGGTGACTTGCAGGACAGCTTTGTTTCACCCTCAGTAAATGTTATCATTGTTGCTCACAGGCTAATCTGAAGGATGATACCAGATCTTTCTATGTTCTGCTGGGTTATTGCTTCAGGCTGACTTAATTGGTTGATGTAGGATATTTCATCATCAGTGGCAATTTGACCTAAATTTGAAGCCTGCATGATTTGGTCTGTGATGAAATGTTTGGATGTGAAATAGGATACACGTTAAAGGCCACAGTTTACATATATCTATAACAATATACTGAATTGTGTGTATTAGGAATGGCAAGTTGCCTGGTAATAGCAGTGTAGATAAATGCACTAACAAATGATGGAAAATTAGCATTTCCTATTTCATAAATAAATATTACATAAATTTAATTTTACAATTTTTTAATTAAAGGAAACAGATTGAATAATATAGGTTCAGTAGATTTCAAGCTTTACGTGTGAAAATACATTTACATCTCTTTAATGGTTTTCAGTGCCCTTGTACAGGATCAAAACAACTTTTTGAATCACATTATTTTCCCAACAATACAACAAATTTTTATATTTAGTGCTATAGTAGAAAGGTAGCATTTATGTAGTTTACGGTAATTCAACTCAAGACCAACACCTTCTATGCACAAGATAATAATGATTCTATGTCATTCTCCTGAGCATAACCGGTACAAAGACGAATAAATAGCGTCTCTACATCACGTTGTTATCTAGATATATGAGACAACACATTTTGGGCATCGGCAATCTGATGAATGTACTATTCCGGTTTTCTTGTTTCACATTATATTCTATGGCGGTTGATCGGTGATTTTCTTCATTGATAAACGTTAAACCACCTCAGCTTCGTTATGGAAACAGCGCTGATTGTTTCAGGGTATATGCAGTAGATTAACCTCAGTAATCATGGTAATAGGGCCATCTGGCATACAGTGAGACAGGGTATTTTTAGCTGTGGGTAATTTGACCTGAATTTGAAGGCTCAAACCTGATGTGGCCAATGTGAAATAGGATACACGTTAAAGGCTACAGTTCACATATATCTATAACAATATACTGAAGTGTTAATTATCAATCTAATTTTAATCAGAATTATTTCAGATCAGAACTTGCTGGTAACAATGCCCTAATGCACGTTCATGCCAAAAATCAAGGTTCTAATGTTAATGGTTCTCCTTATTTTGCCGACGAAAGGATTCGTATGGACTCACTGACTCATTACCGGACAATTTGCGATCTGTAGCCTACTTCGTAGGAATAATGCAAATTAATGCACGAGCGGTCGACCTTCATTGCAAGTGAACATAAGTTAATTTGAAATTGATAATATGCAAATGTTTATATATTCCGCCTAATTTTCAGGCAATTGTGATATTATTTTTTTCTCTGAAATTAGTAGAATTCTTCCTTCGAATAAAATCCATCGAAGGCGGTTAATAATCAGTATAGTAATCTTTGTAAATTATCATCTTTGCCAAATTTTATGTTCTAAAGTTTGAAAGCTGAATAATGCATTGGCCTTATCAAGGAGATCAAGTTATTCATCCAAGACGGGTGAGGGCATCTTGCCATTCCGTCCACCATTTTTATTTTCTCATTCTAACGCGGAAACGAAAATGATGAGAAACCTGAAACTATCCGAGTTATTCCGAATCTCTTAGGGATCATGTTAAGACCATTTGCATGATCTTTAATCTCAAGGATGATGGTCAAATCTAAGATGGCGGATATTAGTTGTCCTTTTCAATCCATTATTCTCAATCCAAACGTGTCTAGAAATAGGTCGAGAATTGCTTCTGGGAGCACGGCTCCGCATCTGAATTTGTTGACCATGGTTCAAAGTTTAACTGTGCCAAATTTCATGTTTTTAACACAAAATGTACATTTGTTTTGCTCAACGGTTGGACTAACAGTATTGCATGGGTCTATACTTTAGAAGAGATGGTCCATAAATCACTTTCTGGCGTGAAATATATAAATTTTCACAACATGATTTATGAATTCACATCCCTCTATGCATAAGAATAAACTGCTATCAATGTTATTTATCTCCATCACAGAGAGACGTTGTTTGGTGTTAGAGTATATGGCTGGAGGCAATCTCTTGTCATGGTTACACACACAAAGACAAAATCTTCCCCTCCTTCAGCTGGATCGATTGGGTGATATTATTGTGGACATTTTGGCTGGGATGCTTCAACTGTCCAAGTATAAGGTATGGGTTGTCCTATATGGAAAATTCACATACGCAAATACCTGCGTGTGAAACCAATAGTGCCACAGTATAAATTAATGCAACGCTAGCACAAATAACTTGTGAGGTAGCAGCTGTCAAATTTGTTGGAATGGTAAAAAGATATTTTCAACCAGTGGTAATCCATAGCTTTCACACAATCAATAGACTTTCACGTCAGTATTACCGTTGATGGCAAGATCCAATGTTAAATATTAACTCTTCGAATTTTCGGTTGAATAGGTCAGAAAAAACTTCCTCTATATAGAAAGAGACATACAAGATGTACTTTTATTCAACTGATGCCCATTGATCAATCTTGGATACATTGTCGGGGATCGCTGCACCGATCAACGCAAAACATGCATACTTAGCCATTCCAGTTGTTTATGGAGAATATACTCCATAAAATAATATGGCCGCCATCCAGCAATCGAAATGATCATATCTTTTAATTATCAGATTTGAATGACGAGAATGGTTCAATAATATAAGGATAGCAAGCCTCAGATCCGACATTCAATATTCAGCCGTCATCCATAAAATAACTTCCCCGAGTCAATAATCGAAAGATTATTTCGTATGACAGTTAGCATCATTAATAATAAAAACACAGGTTTGTTTCGGTGAAAAGTTTTCAGTGATTGCAGTAAGACTTGATGACGTTCCATGCATAAAATCTCATCACTGACCATTATTCTTTATCTATATAAATTCCATGTCATTGGCAGTATGTATATATCTCAGTCACGCTTTGATTTTGACTGAACATCTGCATACTATGGACAAATAATATTCAAACGGTCTCTAGTCTCCGGTTAGGCGGAATTAGACACAGGTTACGAAACGCAGCCATCAGTTATATTGAGGTTTCCGAGGAATATCTCCATCAAAGAAAAACGTCTATTTACGATAACATAATTCATAGGTTTGATGTATGCCGATTCTGAGTATTTGCTTATTGACGCTACCTGATGCTTCCCATAAATTATGGGAAGCATATTATAGCCGAGCTGGTGTCCATACTTGCCAATTGTTTGGAGGAGGGGGGAGTTGATTTAATGTCACACTCAATAATATTTCGCTCAGATGGTGACAACCAGATTTAATGATGGAGGAAGCCGGAGAGAACCACACCCCGTCAGCATCCAATTGTTTAGAACCCGGTATTGCCAATTTGCTTTCCGTTCTGGGTGTAATTGCATAACCCATTTTTACTCCTCAGCCCTACGGGCTCAGGAGTATTGTTGTGGCCCCAGCAGTATGTCTGTCCGTCTGTCCGAGCCGTATCGCGAAAACTATTGCAAGGAAGTTCTTGAAACTTACGGGTTATGATCCTTTTATTTTTTACTTGTGCCTTTGAAACTTTCAGGTCTAACCGGTCATTAATTATTTTTTTACATTTTTTTTTATTTTTCTACCATTTTCCAGTCTTCTAAAAAGGGATCTCCAAGTATGCATACATTAGGCCTACTTTCATACTGATTTACATACTCTTCCTGGCATGTAGCCTATCAGAGCTCCATAGTAAAGTTGTATGTCTGCCATTGGTTCATTCGGTGTAGTGCGGGACTCATTTGCATATTCAGTAGTCTGGTATTGCCAGTGACTCATTCATATGGAATGTATGAACACATTACTTAGATCTAATGCAGATCCAGCAGTTTTGCTTCTTTGGAGCTTCTTACTATTAAAGTGACAGTCAACACCCACATTTTAAAACCAGCAACATGGTATTAAGTCCTGATATCTGATCTATTTGTGCATTTGGCTAGAAAGTGTAACACCAAACACTGGCAAAGAAGAGGGCTTAATTATCATATCATAGAACTCAATGAACCACTCCCCTTCACAGCTGGGCTTAAATTAACCCTTTCACCGATTATTTCCCCTGACAAAAGTGACCTGCTGACGATCAATTCCGTGAGAACTGTTAAAATGTGTATATGTTGTCTTTGGAATGCTAGAAATTTTGTTTGTTTTCCGAGATTTGCAGAAAAACATAAGAATACAATACAATACACACTCCAGTGTTATTTGCTCTAGTTTTATAGCAAGATAAATAAAATAGCATACAAAATTAGGTTTGACTGCGAGAGAATGCGCTTTTCCCCGGCTTTCTCGACTTATTTCGACCGCATTTGACAGCGTTTTTCTCGAGTTTTACTTTGCCAATCTTCATGTTTGACCTCTCATTTGAAAGCGTAACCTTTCACCTTTCTACTCAGGAAATAACCTGGAATGGATGGCAAAATAAAACGGAGGATACGATTGGATTGTAAAATGATGTCATTCTATCATTCCAGCCACTGTCTACGCTCGTCTCAAATCTGTTGGCTGATAGAGGTCACGTGGGCAAAATGACGCATACCGATTGGCTCGTCGGCCGGCGGGGGAATCCATCTTGAATGAAATGGATTTTTGCTTGACACACGTTGTGGATCAAGACTCGTAAAAATATGGAAATAAATTTCGTCGATCGTCGTTGGCAGTTTTAATCGTCTGGAGAATATTCACCACACTTTAGCAGTCGTGTAAGTTCAAAAATACAGGAGTTAGGAAGAGGTTTTCAATGATTTTTTCCATTTCTGAAGTTTGCTGCCGACAGGCCCGTCACACGGTATGTGAGGAAAAATGCATTTTTTGCTCCGATTTTTTCCGTTCAACATCTAATTTTGCTGACCGTCTGTCCGAGCCGTATCTCGATAACTATTGCAAGGAAGTTCATGAAACTTACAGGTTATGATCCTTTTATTTTTTACTTTTGCCTTTGAGACTTTCATGTCTAACCGGTCATTAATTATTTTTTTACAATTTTTTTTATTTTTCCCAATCTTCTAAAAAGGGATCTGCAAGTATGCATACATTAGCCCGACTTTTATACTGATTTACAAACTCTAACTAGCATGTAGCCAATCAAGAGCTCCATAGTAAAGTTGCATGTCAGTCATTGGTTCAGTGTAGTGTATGACTGGGAGAGGATGAAAGTGCACGTGACTTTGCTTTGGACCGTACCGTACATTCGGAACTCCCGAGCGGAAATCTACGAAGGGGACCGATTCTACGCTCGGGGGACGACAACAGGAATTTCCTATGAATCTTCAGATGTGACGCGCCGGAACGGTTTAATACCCATGGCTCCGAAGCCCAATCACTCTCGCGGAAGCATTAATCCCCGACCAGCAAATATTTCCCTGCGAGTCTCTGATTTACGTCAGATATTCTAAAAACTGTTTATTCTTTTCATTCGAAGCACGTTTCAATAGAAAACCATCAGTTTAAATGGTACACACGCCACGTATTGGCAAGATATAATTCCCGTGACGTCACTGACAATTCCCTGACAGACCGAAACACACGTGACCACGCTCTAGTCCAATATGGCGTCAATGGCCTTCGAGGGACATCTCAAACCGGAGATCCCCGAGAAGTTGCGAATGCGTAGGCCCTACCGTACGGTTCTGTGACCTTCAGGACTGGCCTTCACCGCTCTGTTTCACTCGGACATTGGTCGATATTTTCTTCCTAAATTAATATTCAGTATCACACAGGTTAGATATAGTAAAATAAACTGTCCATGAGAAACACGTTTATGTTTTTATTTCACGGATTTCTTTTCATGGGATATTTGACACTGATGAGTCATTCCCCTGGTTTATGAATGGCGCAATAATATACAAACTAGCACTATACAAGTGATTTGACAAACTATCACGTGCTCATGATATCGGCTTTTTGTCGAGCACCCACCTCAAAAGCAAACAGCGAAGACAGTGGAAAGAAAGTAGAAATCTGCCTCGGGTATACCCATCTAGTACACAACGCTTTCTCCGTTCGCGTGAATAAAAATTGATATAATCATTCGAATATATGTAATTTTAGGAAATTGGATCCGATATGGTCGGAATGATATTTTAAGGACAAACGCGCAATGGCGCATCAAGTCAAATAAGAAGACAAGGGGTAGTCTCATGCACAGGCTATTCGTAGCATGGGATGGTGCAATATTTGCCAAGTGTGCCAACAAGTGTGCGGAGAGCTATAAACGTAATGGCGGGAACTGCAGGAAATTTTCGTTGAAGCAACAGGCAAAGTTTTTAAGAAAAGTGGATGATTTACACATCATCATTATACAGAGACTGTAGTCATTAGGATGTTGATACTCTTCGGCAATATTGAGCTGTGACTCGTCTGATGATTCGCCACCCATTCTTCTCGTTCACTTAAATTCTGTCGGCCTGGGATTGTCGAGAACCTTCGCGGACTCTGCTCTTTGCGCATACACTATGCAATGATGATTGGTTTCCGACTTTTATATGCAGAACTGTGTCACTGCTGGATCTGATCTTTGAGATTAAAGAATCGAGTGAGTTTCATTTTCGTTTATTTTAAACCATTATGTGTCGAACGTCTATACATGTGGCAATTGTAGCCACTGACAATTTTGATATTCCTCATGTAGTCAAATGGCTACCGTTTTTTTTTTTAATGTGATCAATCAATCATTCCTTATTTCTATACATGAATACATACAGAAAATGTTAAAACTAAGATAAAATATTACATTTACATTATAAAAGTTATATTGTGACATGACATAATCACCCCAGTCAGGAAAGCCAGTTCATTCCAATTTATAAATTAGGTGGCAGTTGAGTCATTTATCAGAAATAATGACAGAACAGTAACTAGAATTGTTCAAGCTCCTAGTGAGCTTGAATTAATTGATGAGTCTACTGGTAACCACTGGTGACTGTTGAAATTCATCACTATTGAGATCACATAGAATATTTCATTTCCAGTATTTTTTTGTTTGAAAATAAATGGATTTATTTAATCAGAAATATAATATGATAGGAAGAACAAAAATCACTCCCTTCGCAAAAGTGATGTTTAGCTCTCGTATCAGCTCCCCGTGGTTAATTGTCCCCCGCCACGTAAGTGGGAGGGGGACTTGGAAATGCTACCCGTCCGTCCGTCCTTCGGTCTGTCCATCGGTCCCAACCATGTTGTGAACGCGATATCTCGAGAACAATTCAACTCGTTAACTTCAAACTTGGGGGGTGACTTGACATCAGTGAGAAGATGGCTGGGATTGTTTTTCACCAAACTGCGTTATCCAAGATGGCCGCTGTCAGCCATCTTAGATTCCAAACATCCCAAAAATGTTGTGAACGCGATATCTCGAGAACAGTTCAACCGATTGACTTCAAACTTGGGAGGTGACTTGACATCAGTGAAAAGATGGCTGAAATTGTTTTTCACCAAAGTGCCTTAACCAAGATGGCCGCCGTCAGCCATCTTAGATTCCATCCATCTCCAAAATGTTATGAACATGATATCTCGAGAACAATTCAACCGATCGACTTCAAATCTGGGGAGTGACTTCACATCAATAAGAAGATGACTGGAATTGATTTTCACCAAACTGCGTTAACCAAGATGGCCGCCGTCAGCCATCTTAGATTCCATCCATCTCCAAAATGTTATGAACACGATATCTCGAGAACAATTCAACCGATCGACTTCAAATCTGGGGAGTGACTTCACATCAATAAGAAGATGACTGGAATTGTTTTTCACCAAACTGCGTTAACCAAGATGGCCGCCGTCGACTATATTGTTAATGAGATATCTCGAGAACAATTCAACCGATCTACTTCAAACTTGGGATCTTAGATTTCATCCATCCCCAAAATGTTGTGAACACGATATCTCAAGAACAATTCAACCGATCGACTTCAAATTTGGGGGCTGACTTCACATCAATGGAATTGATTTTCACCAAACTGCGTTAACCAAGATGGCCGCCGTCGACTATATTGTTAACGAGATATCTCAAGAACAATTCAACCGATCTACTTCAAATTTAGGGGGTGACTTCACATCAATAAGAAGACGAATGGAATTGATTTTCCCCAAACTGCGTTAACCAAGATGGCCGCCGTAAGCCATCTTAGATTCCAACCATCCAAAAAATGTTGTGAACGCGATATCTCGAGAACAGTTCAACCGATCGACTTCAAACTTGGGGGGTGACTTGACATCAGTGAGAAGATGGCTGGGATTGTTTTTCACCAAACTACGTTAACCAAGATGGCCGCCGTCAGCCATCTTAGATTTCATCCATCTCCTAAATGTTATGAACACAATATCTCGAGAACAATTCAACCGTTCGACTTCAAATCTGGGGAGTGACTTCACATCAATGAGAAGATGACTGGAATTGTTTTTCACCAAACTGCGTTAACCAAGATGGCCGCCGTCGACTATATTGTTAACGAAATATCATGGATTACGTGAATATAAAACAGTTACATGAACATTTTTTGGTGTAACTCTTGTTTGGGTTACCTGGATTTCAAATTTGTGCAGGCCTGCCGCATGTTTTGATGTCGTAATGTGCAACTAAACCTCGGAAACCTTTGCTCCATTATTTTTTGGAAGCATTGAATGCTCTCTGTAATGGTTCCCGACTGGCGCCAGGTAGTTTCTTCGCTCGGCTGATTATTATCTTCTTTTTTTTGTGGTAATTAGATCTCACTGTAAAAACCATCGCTGTATGAAATGAAAAATATGTGGGACAAAAATATCAGGAATTTCCTTATTTTTTGCTGTTGCGTATCTGTTATGAATCTTTTGCAAATTAATAATAATTGTTTGTTTCACGTTAACCCCTGTACATAGTTGGGGGGTATTCTGGATTCCGATTGTCGTCCGTCCGGGTGTCCGTGTATCCATCCGTTCATTTGTCGGAGTTGCAGCTTGGGTTTGCATTTCGCATGCCATGACTCTCTGCTATGCATCCAAACTTCTACACCCATAAAAAACATCTTGGTCTAGACTGTTAAGGGGCTGAGGAGTTGTAGCACCTCTGGTGCCTCATGTTCACTATTAGTTCAAATAGTCTGTCAAAATAGAATGGTCCATTATCCGTGAGAGACTTGGAGTCTTTTTCTTGAGTTTTCTTCTAAATCCGTGTATTCTCTCCATCGTGCCATATAAAATACCATTTGTTGTGTTTCGTCTTTCTCTACCCCAGGTGATTCACAGAGACCTATCTGCCAGAAACATCCTGCTAACATCAGACCTGACGGCTAAAATTAGCGACTTTGGCTTGGCACGCGAAACATACACTACAGGAGCCTATCGCCTAAACCTACACTCAGAACAGGTATTTAATTAAAATGATAGGTTGATATCGTGACGCACATATACACGAGTTGAAGAAAAGATAAAATACGTTTGGATAATCATGTTGTATTTGTTAGCTTTAGATAATTTCATTATCAGTCATTTTGATTTACCAAATATGCAATCTATCAACTATCTGATATGTTTTTTTATGTTATTCACAAAACTTTCATACATTCATACAGTTTCCGATTAGTTTGTCGTTAATTACATTGAAGGGTAGTTTGAACAGGTTTGGCAAATTATGGATATGTTCCCTTGATGTGGTCTTACAAATGCGTTTTCTCTCATTACAGCGTCTACCGTGGCTGTGGATGGCACCAGAAACCCTGTCGGATGGTGAATATTCGCAAAAATCAGATATGTAAGTTAAAGAACAAAGAAATTTCAATAGAGAAGAGTCATAGCAAATAGAAAAAAGTTTTCTTTGGCGGTCCTATGATTCAATATATGGACACGAGAGGCATCTACTGACAGATCCTTTATGAAATTCTCGTCTCGCATGAGATGCCTTTAGTCGAAATGTGTTGCTCCCTGTACGTTTTGACCGTTTATAATATTGATATACCAAATCGCAAATGAATATTTGCAGATGATCACACTCAATCGTGCAAGCGTCAAATATCCATGTTGATTCATATGTAACGCTATAATCATTTATTCCATTTCGTTATGTTATGCATTGTTTTGCAGGTGGTCTTTCGGTGTCCTATTGTGGGAAGCTGTCACATTAGGTAAGAGTATTTATCAAATTCACCTGTGTGTGACATTAACAGCTTATCTGGGATATTCATCAGAGTATATTATCTCTATATTGACTTCATACTGTGGTGATGTCATCAAAACTATATGACATTAGAGTTTGAAGTACCAGTAGTAGAAACGAGAGGGTATTTTTCCTGAAAATGAGTTGTTGAAATAATAATTGACCACCAATTGGATCCGGTGGCGATTTTCAAGACATACAATCGGTGCTTCCACGTCAGTAATTGTGGATAGCCTGTACATCACATCAGGCGACGCATGCGAAATCCATGCTAGGAACCCAAGGAAGTAAATCGACTGTTTTAGTACATTTCAGCTCGGAAGTTTCGACTGAGGTTGATGAACGACACATTTACGTACAGTTTGCAAACCAAATCCACTCTCTTGTTATAATTTAGAGCAACATAAATTGTGAGTGAACTTGTGCTCTAGACCAGCCTTGCTTATTAAGAATACAAAGTACATGTTACATGTGAGCAAAGAATAGCATCCTACTTTGTTTTTGTTAAGGAGCTGTTCCATATCCCGGAGTATCAACTGTAGATCTACTGGAATTTTTGCAGAGTGGAAACAGGATGTTAAAACCAAAGACCCCCTTAATGTGCTCAGAGGTACGTTTCTATTGGTCTAGATTTCAAAATTAAGACAAATGATGAAATTGTGCCATTATAGTGTATTGTTCAGTTTTCCACGTAATGGAAAATCGAGATATAAAGAAATAATAGGACCTACTGGTTAATATTGATTTGAAGTGGGCTATCGGTTACGGAACAAAGCACAGATATATTAAAATGAGTAACAGATACTTTCTTAGCTATGGAATCCTCTATACTATCCATATTCTATTGAACGTTCCTTTATGGATTAGCGAGAGAGAACAGTTGTTCATGACGCGTTGTACTAGAGAAAAGCTACAGGATCTAAAACACACTCACACGTCGGAAAAATAGATGCACGGGTGGTAAATACTAGAGGATATTCCGCAAGTAGAGCGAGAAAGGATGGGAGCACAATACAACATAAAAATATATTTCAGTGAAGCATTCAATGAAATCACAAAATGAACCGTAATGAATTTACAGTGATAACAATTTTTGTCATCAGTCATATAACAAATATAATTTAGTTAAAAAAATATCATATAGAGTAAATAAATGGACTGTTCCAGTTGGATGATCAAATGATTACGTATGTACCCGACATGGAACCTCATAGTTTTCTATATAACACACAGGCCTGGTTCGATATCATAGAGAAGTGCTGGGATGAAGAGCCATGTCGTCGACCGGAAATACCAGAAATCTCCGAATGTTTTGTGAAATGGCAGCAAGACTTAACGGTGACTATTCCATTTCATTATTTATTTGCAACACGAGAGAAATTATATTCACCTACAGGAAGTTAAACAATAAATGAAAGCGTTACTTTCGTACCGGCTTATTGTGGGATGATGTGTATGTTTAAGCCAACTGATCCGAACATTTCTAGCGGGCGTACTCTCCTAATTAATTATATTGAGAATCCAATCTGATAGATTGGATATTATCCCTAATTCCAAATTATCCAGATTGATATTTTAACCTTTGAAGCGAGTAGAAATATTTTCAATCTATTAGATTGAAAAATAACGCAATGAATCTATTGTAGATAACACAGATCAATACAGCAGATTGAAAATGCAATACTGAAAGATATAGATCGATTTTCAATCGGAAAAGCTTGATCACCAATTCAAATCTGGTCTTTGACTGGAGCTATCACAGATAAAATGGCTTTTTTTAAGAAAATCTTTCGGAAATGTTTGCAAGAAAAATCTTAAATAAAAATTTAGAACTATGTTTTAGAATATATTTTTTTTTGTAGAAATAATTAATATTTTCTTGTATATTCAGAAGGCGTAATTGGTGTACATGTAATATTTTTTACTATCCAATAAAACTACCCCGAAATGGCCTGCGATGACAGTTCCATGCATATGGTAATTCTGAAATCTTCAAAATATTTTCAAACTGAAAATGTTCTTTTCTTCTTTTAGGAGAAATAATCTATCCTTGTTTAAAGTGATCGTAAACCCTCAAATAACGTTTCCATCAAATGAAAGACAATTGCAAACAGTGTGGAAAAATATTTATTGTAATTTTTTTATGATTTTATTACACAGAGTAAACTGCAAATAAAGCCTGGTTTTCTATGGTGGTCTGTTGCAATCATATCTAGGTCCAGTGACGTCACACTGCCTTAATACATATATTTCAAATTTCAAATCATGATTGTGCATGTTTCACCAACATCTGGGAGATGGTAACTCATAAGTGACAAGTCAATTTGAATCTTCCATTTAATTTCCCCCGATTTTGGTGAGACATACACATTGGAACAGTGAGTCTGTGTTGAAACTCAAAATATACACGCCTTAAACTTGAATCCAGCATTGGAAAGTGCATATACAGTTTGAAATATATGTATTAAGGCAGTGTGACGTCACTGGACCTAGATATGATAGCAACAGATCACAATAGAATACCATGCTTTATTTGCAGTTTTCTCTGTGTAATAAAATCGTAAAAAATTACAATAAATATTTTCCGACACTGTTCGCAATGGTCTTTCATTTGATGGAAACTTTACTTGAGGGTTTACGATTACTTTAAGTAAAATTTGTTTACCCAATGGACAGATTAGTTTTCATAAAACTAGGAAAGAACATTTTATGTTCTAAAATCAGTGGATCTTTATTTAATATTAAAAGAATACATGGGCGCTATCAGCACAATCAAATTAGGGGTAATTATGTTAGGTATGAAAGAATATGTTTTTGCTTGTGTCTCTAGATTTATTGTCTAAAAAACAATTGTTTTGGCATTTTTTACAGTAGTAATGTTCCTATTTATTGCAATACTTTCTTATATGTACTATAACCCCAAACGCTCAACCACCCCTCAATCTTCGGGTGTAAGGATTAATAAATCAAGAAACCTTAAGCCTAGAAGCTGCACTACCAAGCTTCTTTCAGCACTGTTGACGAGGGCCTTTCAGAACGTAAAAGCATTATGGGAAAGTTATTGAGCCATTTCTTCTAAAAATTCTGGCATTGAATGTATGTGGATATTGGAAAGTCAGAATGTTTTACGGAAGAACTTGGTGCTAAATGCCACATACCGTACAGCCATGTGTCCACATGGGACTTCTCGACTCTCTATAGTACAATCCCTCATCAGGACCTTATTGACCGTCCAAGTTTATTAATAATATCTGTGTTCAAGAAAAATGATCGTAGATATATTAATGTCAGAAGCCATAGAGCATTCTTTAGCTCTACTACATACAAGAGATATCATTCATGGCATGTTTATTTGTTTTCATAGTTGTTTGAATTTCTCTATAAAAAACATTGATTTGAAATTTGGGAACACAATATATCAATAGCATATAGTATTTCAATGGGTACTAATTGTGCACCCCTGTTGGCTGACCTACATCTGTTATCTTATGAATACGCAGGCGCCTTCCAAAACCGATTAAGTCAACGCCCGTTCCTTCTCATTCACCAAACGCTACATAGGCGATCTTCTCGCTGTGGATAATCGCTATATAAATGACGCAGTGAAGGATATATATCCACCCTTATTATTACTATAGATAGCCGTACCGGCACATCATACTTAGCCCTATATCTCTATAAAAATGAAGCGGGCCTTCTCTCTCATCGACTTTATGACAAAATAGATTATTACAATTTCGACATCGTAAACTCTTCCATTCTGTACAGTAATATTCCAGTGCGACTTGCATATAGCGTATTTATATCTCGCCAGGTAGCATTTGCTACATCCTGTGTGTTAAATGGGATGATTTTACTCAACGTCACAAAGCATTATTGCAGAAACTTATAAAACAGAGCAATACCACCAAGCGCCTCCACTCAAAGTTTCTGAATTCGGCGATACATATCGCATGCTGATAGCAAAATAAAAGCGTAGCATGCAAGATCTATGGTGTTATGTTTCGTAACTTGTGTCTAATTCCGCTTAACTCGGGGTTAGGGTTAGTATGAACCCATGTACTTCAAGATCCTCATGGTGCTCATAGAAACAGTCACAATCAGAGCGTGACTGAGATACATCATTCTCTAGATGACTTTATGACGAATACCATATGAACTGAGAATACTGATCAGCGATAAGGATTTGATATTTTTGAAACATCATGATGTCTTGTCGGCATCATTGAAAACTGTTGACCGCTTCTCTCTTCCAGGAAACTAGCATATCAGTATGTATACACTATGATTGTCTTTTTGAATTTGGTGCTAATGCTGTTATGTGAAATATGGAATAGGTATTTGGATTATAGACGCGGATATTCTTTAACGGACGACGACTGAATTATGAATGACCGACCAGATGCTTGTAATTACGTTTAATCACGCCACAGAACATATGAAGTGTTTTGATAATGCTGTCAATACGGCTTCTTCTTTTCATAGAATTTTCCAGAGATTTCAGAAGATTCAAACCTCGAGCAAATTCATGTTGCCATAGATGGTGCCATCCCTGCTAGCCTTGACAGTGAGCAAAGAGACAATAAGCACACAGCTAACAGACGTGAAGGAACTCACCAGACCATCGCCACTGAATCAGCAATCAGCAACAGCCATCCAATATCCAACCACCGTGACTCCTATCTTACCGCCAAGAGTACTTCTGATCCACCGACATTTATAGAACAAGGCAATACAATGGGCAATCGTGTCGACTATTTAACAGCTAGCAGTCCTAATTCACCCAAAGACGGCGTGTACACGAAACTTAAGAAAGAGCAAAATGACTGAAGATTGAAGCGTCAATGGAACATCTTGTGCCCCTGAATATCACTGTAGATTGGTTGATATTGTTTTTGAGATTTATTGAACTCGGAGTGTTGAAATACTCGGTCTGCGCTATTCCTCAATAGGTAGTAGGTAGCTTGATATTATAGTGGAATTGTTATCATGCATTATCATTGATTGGTATCGGAAGCACTTTTTTCTGTGTTTTTTATTATTATTTATAATTTCGGAAAATCTGCAAATGATAGGTTAAACAGGTCATATACCTAGAGAACTGCAATGTGTTCCCTCTGCCATAGTAACCGTGTACCAAGAAAACTTCAATGTGTCCCCTCTGCCTGGCAGTGAAATATGTTTTCTAGTAACCGATTCATCTTCTCTGCAGGCTCAGCACATAATGAGCAGCACCAGGATGTTACACTTGTGAACACCGGTGGATGCAACTGCCACTGTGTAATCTTTGGTGAATGAACATATATATGTGTTTCCAAAATGTGAATTTTCATGATAATATTATTTTGAATTTGTTGACTGAATTTTTGGATTATAGTTTAATGGTAAGGTGCGCTGACCAGTATACAGGTAGAGTCTTAAGATTGGTGCTAGCAGCAAGTAAGAGTTTAGAGTTCTCTCTTATCAGGTTTTCACAAATCCATTCAAGATTGTGCCAAACGCTGATCTAAAATATTAGGAAGGCGTCGAAGATGACTATGTATGTACATACATTTAATTGTAGTTACTTTTTGTCTTTTCTTCTTTCTCGATGTGTTTTCGACATTACATGTGAATGTATACTGTCATATCGTCTCTATAACTCTGACGATTGGTGTTTGTGCATCTAAAATGTGTTATACTTGTAATCATGTGCGGACAGTGAGAAGTAAATAAATAATAAATGTATATGCGTGCTACGGTAATGAGTGATAGATATGGAGGATATAATGTAGAAAGTGTAAAGTATAAGCGTGAGTAGGAGAGAATATATAGAATGACACGTATTGACCTTTGCGTATCATTAAATCACGTGAATGGAACCTGCGCTTGCGTACCGGAAACACCATTGCGCAGGGTGAAAGATAGCTTCCGATTACGGGATTTACTGATTGGCAAAAATCAAAGGTCAATACGTGTCATTCTGCACATTATAGATGAACATGTTAGGACAAATTGGAGTTTGCGTGGACATTTCTGTGACGTCATAATTCGAGGGCAAGCAAGTGTGAACATGTTTGGTGAAAGCCGATACATCATCAAAGTGGGTGTAGCGTAGTGAATGCAGACAGAGAGAGGGGGGGGGAGAGATAATTAGATTTAACGTCTCGTTCAGCATATATTTTGTCTATATAGCGACATGCAATAATCAATTGTTGACAAATTATCTGTTATGAGCCTAACTTGTCATGCCTGCGGTGCCCTCTGATTGCAAACACCATATCCAAATACTTAGCAAATGGGACCGTAATCTCAAAGCTCCAAATAGCTCTTTCCGGTTTTCCAAACTCAGACACTTTATAAACAGCTGGTAGAAAGACATCTTCATATACAAGGCGACTACTCCGTTCACACTTCAAGTTATCCTTGATATATCAGCCAATCGGTTCAGTTCAAAATATTTTATAAATAGACGCGAAACGTCATGACCTCGAATCCATTTGAATTTCAAAATGTGTAATATTAGTGGGTTGTTGATTGGCTCCCCAATGTATATGGCCACACCTACCATCGTATTAGGCGGAATGACGTAACTATACTGAGAGAATACGTCACCCAACACACAGTGGTTTGTTAGGTTATGATTGGCTCATCTCTTTCTACAGCAGATGCATGTCAAACCTGACATCTCCGGCAGAATACGACTTTGTAAAGACAACGAGCATGCCCAAGAATTGGCGCCTCAATCTTTGATTTAAACAGTATATTTATTTCACCAGGGAAACAGGGATCGGCGAGACAGGCAGAGCTTATTTGAACGCCTCTCCCAACATACATATTACACATACATGTACAATAACAAGATGACAGACAACAGTGAATAGGATAAGAAACAGTTACAAACATAATAATTAACATGCAGCTGCGTGCACACACACACATAATTGCTAATACCGAAAATATATCACTTAATTATTTGTTCGATTCAGAGTCATTAAAACATTATTTCAGTATTCGTAGACTGGTTCCAGAAAATGAGCTATGCGCATGAGGTGCATGGAGACCAAGAACTGTAAAGTGCGCATGTCTGAGTACATGGAAACGCCCACATATGACCAACCAGCAGTCGTCTCTCTGTAATCATTGTTTTGTATGTGACTATACTTGTTCTGTTATTATGACTTTATGTAACCATGCAACAATAATTGTAGACATGCTGCACTGTATAAATTGTATCCAATAGCATGTTAACTTCGTCATTTGAAAAGCTCTACAAGAGCGAAACCGGTTATGACAATATAATATCCAGTTTTTTACTTATATCTACCCACGTGTAGTGTCGTTATTTTCTATATATATATATATATACATATATATATATATATACTCACACAGATATATATACGCATACATACATATATCATTATTATTATATATTATTACATCTGTACGTATTACCTCTACACCCTGGTTAGCACACCAAAGTACAAAACTTGAAACATATACGAAGAACGCAATTAATAAAACAACATATTATACACAAACAACATAAATACATACGGTATACGCAGATGAGCGTGAAACAGGGAGTGGGTTATCATACATGTATAAACATAAAACAGTTGTCATTGGATATATAAATGACACATTAGTTAGGAACATATTTACAGAGAGGAGTCGCACTCAATTTGTTAATTTACGTGTTACATAGACGTGTTGTGATTTGTAATTTAATATTATTTATTATTTATTTTTATATATATTTGTTATATTATTTATTTGAAACAATGGCAAATAAGTTTTAATTGTAAAGGCAATCCTGAAACAATGGTAAATAGGTTTTTATTGTACAGGCAATCATGCTGAGCGAAGACCTGACGTGGTGAGCGGTAATGTAAATCTTCCAGAGCGGAGTATAAATTCATGCACGGGTTTGAATATGCTCACGTTATCTTGCGTTGACAGGTTGCGATCGCCATATAATAATACTTGAATGTTAAATACTGTATCTGGAAGGCTATGGAACAGCTCTCTGCGCATTTCGGTGAAGTTTGAACAAACTAGTAAGAAATGAGTAGCATCTTCGTATACATAGTCACAGGAGCACACAGAATTTTCTGATATATGTCATAAGTACATATGTGCTTTGAGAAGACTACATCCAAGTCTTAGCTGAGCATGAATTATCTGTACTTCGCGCAGGCCATAGTAATAATATGTAGGAACAGATGGGTCGCTTGAGGATAGTGACAGACAGAATGAGTGGTATGAAGGCGACTGACGGGCAAGGGGACTGAGATCATTTCACAGTCTTATTGTAGAAGGAAGAAACGAGTTCGCATGTAAGGCTATTCTAGAATACGGTGGGACAAAATTATTGGCATTTCTTAGAGGATATTGTGTTGTTTCGGATGCTCGCATCGGCAATAATGATGACAGGTAATATGGTGTTGTCTGTGGATCATTTTATAAAATAAACGGAGCCTATGGCGTTTTCTCCGTTCACTAATTGGCATAAAGCCAGTCTCTTGATACAAGAGACCATGACTCGTTCCACGTGGACAGCCGGAAATAGTTCTCAAGGCGTCGAGCTGAAGATTTTCAAGAACAGTGGACTGTTGTTTGCTACAGCTATCGCAGACAACGTCTGCATAATCGAATAGAAATAAAATAAAAGCGAAGAACAACCGTTGCAGAGACTCGCGAGAAAGTCTATATTTGAGGCTCCGTAGACAGTTTATCATTGAATTAATTTTCTCAGCCATAGAGTATATATGCCCATTCCACCGGTCGGATGACTGGAATGTCAGCCCCAGGTGTTTATAGCTGTTCGCCACTGAGATTTGCCCAGTTGCCCAGGAAGAGCGGTGGTCCGGGGTGTGGATTTTGTTCAAGAGAGAAGAGTAGAGACTTAGTTTTCTCAGCACTAAATTTAACCAGCCAGATGTCCGCCCATTGAGAGATTTTTTGGAGATCAGTGTTCATCAAGTACAGTCGCGTTCTGTTCATCTTCAACTGCAATATATAGCGACTTGTCATCCGCGAACAATCTTATGTTACAGTGTATATCCGCTACAATATCATTTATATAAATTAAAAATATAAGTGGCCCAAGAACAGACCCTTGGGGCACTCCAGCGGTGACAGTTTAGGTATCGGAGAGCTTACCGTTTATGACAACGACTTGTTTTCTATTATGAAGGTAATCACATAGCCAGGCCAGAAGTTTACCCCTGATGCCAATTGATTGAAGCTTGTGAATGAGACCTTTGTGCCATACTCGGTCAAACGCTTTAGTAAGGTCGCAGAATACTGCCTTAACTTCCTTACCTTCATCAAGTGCTTCACAGATAAAGTTATAGATATCGACTAATTGATACACTGTATTATCACCGTGCAAGAATCCAGATTGGAAATTGGTTAATAGGTTATTTTCAATCAGGAAGTTAAATACATATTTGAATTATGCATTTGTCAAATATCTTACTAATAGAGCTTGTTAATGATATCGGTCGATAATTTGTTACTAAGTTTTTATTACCTTTTATGAATGGGGGTGAACGGCTCTCACCCGTTCGAATATAAACGTTTATCAAATTCAATAAAAAATCCACATCTCTATTGTCAACGAAATGAGTTATCCACTGGAGTATCACTGGAACTCGACGGGTAGAGAAAGGGAACAGTTCCAGCTTACACTCTTTGATGGCCAAAACCTCACACGGTGAAACTCATTCCGCAACAGTTTTCTCATTGAATGCCGTCAAACATTCACGGAAATTCGGCTTCTGCCATAATGGTTAATCGGCATCACGAACAAGGCAGCACGTAATAGCCCCAACCTGAACTTCAGAAGAACTTTCAACGTTCACAGCGTAGTAAACCCACAGAATACAAGCATAGAATTTCACATACAGATGGACGACACCTCCACGAATTCATATAACAAAAATCTAAACTCGATGTAAATCGACAGATATATGGAAACTGAGATGGAGTAATTCAAAATATCTACGACCGGCAATGGATGCACTGAGAATTGTCATGTCATTCAAGTTGCGACATCAACAGGTACAATAAAAGCGTACCTGAGATACAACACATATCACGAATCGTTAGATTCTTGGTATATGCTTTAAAATAGGTTAACCAGAAGAGTATACTGTGAAGTCATGTGACTCTGTCAGTATGTCGGCACCTCTTCCCACTTCCCTTATATGCGTTGTAATTTTTACCTGTATATGGCGAGATTTTGCTGGTGGACGTTTCTCCCCGAGGTTCGTCCTCTGTACAGACCTTTTTGTCTTCGACTTTGGGCCTTACAGACTAGTCTTTTGTGTTAAATCCCGTCATTTTCATCTGACGACGATACAGCTCACCAATCCCCAGTGTATCAGTCGTTACCGCGACACAGCTCACCAATTACCAATATACGAGTTATCAGATCATTTCCATCATAGCTCTCTCTAGATTTGTATCTAATACCGCTTATGCCGGTGCTAGGGGCCGTGTGGTCATGTCATCCAAGTTTCCACATGCACAGGTACAATTAAATCGTACCTGAGATACAACACATATCACGAATCGTTAGATTCTTGGTATGTGCTTTATAATAGGTTAACCAGAAGACTATGCTGTGAGGTCATGTGACACTGTCAGTATGTCGGCACCTCTTTCCACTTCCCTTATATGCATTGTAATTATACGGTATGCATACACCCTTCATTATTACATGACTAGATGTTTTAGTGTTATACAGTCTCGGCCGCCTTGCTTGGTGCATTGGTCAAACAAACTTTGCCCGAACAGCTTGGTTTTGTCGAATCCGATTGATTCGATTGTTCATGAATCTCGAGATTACCTGTAATCTTGAGCTTTGATCGACAACCAGCCTGTATTGGAATTCGAATAGTGGACCCTTTGAAGACGGACTATCACTAATGTACACAAATTCCTCGGAACCTCAATGGGTATTGGAATTCGAATAGTGGACCCTTTCAAGACGGACTATCACTAATGTACACAAATTCCTCGGAACCTCAATGGGGATGAAAAAACTTTCGATGGTAACCTTTTCGAACAAAAAATGCTTGCAACCACAAAGTTCGTCAGCCGATATTCATTGGTATGCTAGGTTTCCACGTCGAACGTCACTTATTGGCCCAAAATGCCATGGTATGCTGCTCACAAGGTGTTGTTGCGAAGGAATCCACATATTGTTTATTTTTTCAGAAAAGCATCTTCCAATCGCTTCAAATGTATCGTGTGAACTTCCCTTGTCGCAAATACAATAGGAATCGCCTCCAACAAGTGTTCCATGAACTTGAAATCTAACAAGCTTGGTTGATGGGCTATGGTTTTTACATAACAGATTAAAGGAAATTCCCCAAACTCCGACTCTGACGCACAGGTGCGGAGATCAAACGCCCAATTGCGGATATCAAACGCCCAATAAGGGCTTAAGATAAGAGCTTTATTTAGAGTCGGTTTTAAGAACAATAAAACATTAGCGCACGAAGGAGCTATTATAACCGACATAAATAGCACTAAAAGTCAACAGTGTACAACATAAAACTACACAAACCTATTTACAAACAATCTGATACCTACATAAATAACCCTAAAAGTCAACAGCGAACAGCATAAGACTATCACATACGTAAAAGATACACAGAGTAACTTTCAGATAAAACATCTGAAAAATTCAGAAATTAAAATTTGTTATCATGCGTTTAAATTCATTTAGACTAGGAAGAGTTTTCATGTGGTCCGGTAGTTGATTCCAAAGAATAGCTCCTTGGTAACGTATGGAGTTGATGCCATGTGTTGTAGTGTTCACTGTTGGTACCTTCAAATTATTTACTGCACGTAAGTTGTAATTGATATTTTTAACGGTAAATAAGATCTGAATATATGAGGGACGTTCAAAGACTTATATACTTCAGTGACTAACTGCCTTTGGCGATGTAATAGGAGAGTACAAAGACCAGATTTGGTCAACAATTCTTCATATGTGGATGTATGGTCATTATAAACATAACGTAAGCCTCTCTCCTGTAGTTTATCTAGCTTAGTTACATCAGACTTTTTACAGTTGAACCATACTAAAGAGCAATACAGAAAATGGCATCTTACAAACGTTTTCAGGATTGTTAGTTTCACCTTGATATTTAACATCCATGAGATTCTATTCAGGGCATTTAATTGTCTCGCCGCCTTTTTGCAGATTTCGGCTACATGGGTAGAGAAAGAAAGCTGATGGTCAAGTATGACACCCAAAAGTAAAACACTTGCATCGTTAGTTAAAGAGGTTAACGAGACATCATCAATAATACTTAATTCCACCTGATTTATTGCGTTGGACCTTGGTCGATTTGAATCCATTGGAACCACTGATGATTTTCCAATAATAGAGAAGAAAAGCAACTTTGAGTAGGGATGACAATTTCATTCTGTATATTTCGCTATTAGTTATAGCATCTTCAGCAGTGAACAAAGTTACAAACAGCTCTATACGTACAGTATATATACAAGGTATAATGTGATCTTAGCCAATACACATATATGAAAGGGTAAGCCAGTAATGTAAGTCAGATTGGACAGATATTAAATGTCATTTTCAGAAAATTGTTGTAGACATTAAATGTTAAGAGATGGCAATATACAAATGTTGTGATTACAGGTGATACAATACACAATCTAATTGATGACGACAATACACGATGAATAAAGTATGGCGATATAGCGCGTATATATCTACATTGCATATTTCTACATGTCATGTTCAGATAAGGACTGTCATCTTAAGATAATATAGGCATAATTCTCTTGGCAATCCACATTAGAATTGATGGGAATCTACAAATGTTGTAACTTGCACGGCAATATACAATTATGAAGTACATTCATGCGGATAGTTTTGAGCCTTGGTCAAGAAGAACAGCCTGGGTTAGATCACTTGTTTTCAGAGCACATAAGATTTGTGGCAGTCCTATTAACCTAATAAGGGAATTGTCTATCATTAGGAAATTTATGTCTTGGAATGGATTCTCCAGACGTACCGCCAGAAAATTAGTGGATAATTTAACAAAAAAATACAGCTTACCGAGAGTAGCTACCAGGTCTACCAATGATGAAAATATGCCCAAAATATGAATAAGACTACCGTACATCGGTCGGGAAGGTGAAAGAATATTTCGACAATGCCTCAAGAAAATCAGAAAATATACTCTGAGAAGGGCGCGTTACATTGTTTTATGGGAGACAAAGAAAACAAATTTCTTTGTCAACAACAAGTACCCCACACCAACAACATATAGAAGCTCCATTATATATAAATGTTCATGTCCAGGATGTGAATCAGAGTACATCGGCAAAACAGACAGATGTGTTATTGCGCGCCTGAAAGAACATGCTTCTTCCAAATCCGATGTGTTTAACCATGTAAGCCAGTGCGACAATTTTAGTTACATTCGTCAAATGTTTGATTTAGCAAATGGCTCTTTTGACGATGACCCGATCTTTTTGTTGTCTCTTATAGAATCAAACACTAAAATTATTGATACAGCAGCTCACTGGTCTCAAGTGTTATTCAAGGAAGCCTTAGCCATACGCCGGCACAAACCAATTTTAAACCAAGGTGTGAAAGCATCAAAGGATTTAAAATTATTTCGGTAATATCATTTATAGATTAACCAGTTTTCTTTTCATAAATTAGATTGTGTATCGTTTCATGCAAGTTACAACATTTGTAGATTCCCATCAATTCTAATGTGGATTGCCAAGAGAATTATACCTATATTATCTTAAGATGACAGTCCTTATCTGAACATGACATGTAGAAATATTCAATGTAGATATATACGCGCTATATCGCCATACTTTATTCATTCATCAATTAGATTGTGTATTGTATCACCTGTAATCACAACATTTGTATATTGCCATCTCTTAACATTTAATGTCTACAACAATTTTCTGAAAATGACATTTAATATCTGTCCAATCTGACTGATATTACTGGCTTACCCATTCATATATGTGTATTGGCTAAGATCACATTATACCTTGTATATATACTGTACGTATAGAGCTGTTTGTAACTTTGTTCACTGCTGAAGATGCTATAACTAATAGCGAAATATACAGAATGAAATTGTCATCCCTACTCCGAGTTGCTTTTCTTCTCTATTATTGGTCGATTTGCAAGGAAAAACTGAAATTTGGAAGGATTTGCAGCCATTTCATTGTTTTCAAACCATTTAATACATTCCCTGCCTTCCTTTTCCAAACATTCCTTTACCTTATCCGTGGAACTGCCAGTGGCACTCAAAGTGTTTTCATCGGCGTAATTTATTAACATGGTTTTGATGGTATACAGCAGATCGTTGATAAAAATATTAAATATTACCGGTCCTAATACAGAGCCTTGAGGTACCCTCTTATTACTATTTTTCTGACCACTGAATACATTACCTAATTTGACTTGTTGCCGCCTATTTCGCAGATAGCTACTAACGAGGGTGGCAGTCTCGTTCGATATACCATAAGCTTTCAGTTTTGCAATAGTTAGACCATGTGGCAGGCAGTCGAATGCTTTGGACAAATCCATTAGAAGCGCCCAGACTGCTTCACCACGGTCCAGAGCATATTTTCATTCCTCAACTAGTCTCAGTAGTGCGTGTTGACAACTATATCCAGGCCTATATGCCGAGATACCTGGTGATAGGAAGCTATTTACAAACAATTGAAGTTGCGAATTTAGGCACTTCTCTATAACCTTAGAAAGAGAGCTCAGAACACTGACTGGTCGATAATTTTGTTTATCCAAGAGATCACCTTTTTGTGAATAGGTGTCACTAGGGCTAATTTTGCATCAAATGAAAATTTATTCTGATCTATGGAGTTATTGATAATGCATGCCATATGTGCACATATTTCCTGTGATCCAATTTTAAGTAGCTTCGTTGGAATGTTATCATAACCCGATGGTTTTATTACAGGTCAAAAACTGTCCGTTACTGGCAAATTATTACATTTGTCCATAAAATACGCTCGTGTGAGTTTCCGTTTCAGCTTGGTAAACATAATTCCTTTGCTTACGATATTTCTCCCAGTTAGTAGCAGTTTGGTACGTCTTGTAACGCCCTTTGAGGCACGCCTTATCCATTATCGCCTTTTTATATTGTTTATCCACAATCGGCGGTTTTTCTGTACGCACCAGTTTTGATTTCACCGGGGCGTGGTTGTCACAGACTTCACTCAATAAATGACTGAAAAACCAATATTGATCATCAATATCAGTAAAAAATTTCCCTACGTGAAAAGGTGCATGTAAGAGGTCTTGCTTAAAATCGTTTCTCATCGAAATGTCAATACACAACGTGGAGGGATGGAGAAGAGACTGCTCAATTCTACCTTCGTATACATGTAAACACTGAATGGATAGAGAAGAGGAAACTCCCCTCATTACAGTCCGATAAATCAAAGTATATAGAGGGGAGCGAAATTTGGGCCATACCAGTTGAAAAACGTCCCCGCTCTACGGATGGTTTTACAATTTGAAAGGTGAGGCGAGAGATAATTTCCAACGCGAATTTGGAGGGAAAGGTTTTCAAAAGAGAGGAAAAGGGGTGAGAATAAAAGATTTGCGGGATGAAGGTGGCGGGGGTAAAAGGTTTTACAAGGGTATAGTCTGATCTGTCGCATTGTCTTGTGTCGAGGCTTATCCTATGTATGAATATGTGGGTAACAATTAATTTTTTGTTCTAATGGATCGCCTCAATATTAATCAATTGTGTGTGCATTCACGAATTATAATAACATACACGTCTTTTTTCACGTCACTATTGCACTTTAATATACAAAATCATGATGGGGAAAAAAAAGAGAAAAATGAAAACCAATTTTGATGATTTGGAGTTTCGAACCCAAAAGTCGGCGTTTATTTATTCTGTAGTTCGACACACTAACCATTCGGCCAAACGTCTGTTACAAGAAACAGTGGAAGAATCAGATGAAGAATAGCGGTGAAATACACCCTTAAAGAGCATTCCAAGTGTTTTGAAATATTTCTATTTTATGAAAATATGACACCTTTAACCAAAACGATTTTTTCAGTATCATTTAGGATCAAACCCACAGAATCTGGATAGCTAAGACTCGTTATGGTTAAAGGTGTCATATTTTACATATGAAGGGAATTCCCTTCAAGAATAGCACCACAAATTGCAAAAAAAACACCAAATGCCTCTTTTCTAATACTCGTAATATTTTTTTTGACAAATCTCTTGTCGGTGAAAATTCAGAATACGAAAATTCAGTATTTTCTCTCTCAAGCTAATAACTTTTGAAGTAACCCAGAGGAAATTATATTTTCGGTTTATAAACGCAACACTAAGGAAAAAATTACGGCCAAACCGAACACTTCCTTTCGGAGATGCCGATCAAACTGGCCCAGATTTTTCCCCGATTAAAATTTAAAAAGGTGGTTTAGATATATTTTAGAGTCAAATAATATAGAAACATTTTAAAATACGTCACAGACCCTTTCTGGCCCAGTCAGGTATAATGGCAAATCAATGTTCGCCGCAAGTCAATTCCTGATAATAATCTTACGCCCACCCACGTCAATGGAGGTTTGTGATCTACAAATAAGTAAATCTATTCAGATTCCAATAAACTTTGTTTGGCCGAACCAATAACAAACAATCATATATATATGCAAATATAAAGGTCTTGCTTCGAATAATAGCAAAGTTATCGATTGTTACATGAAAGTGACATTTCTCTTACTATATGGACCCTTGAGTAGTCAAACACTTATTCAAATATTTCACCCCAAAAGATTATTTAATAATTTATTTCCAGAATTTTCAATTTGTACACTTACAGACGTTAACTACAGTCCCCAGAATTGTATCTGTGCGCGCATGATTATTAACGATTATTAACACAAATCCGATCCCTCCCCCCTCAATTGTAGATAATTGTAGGTAAAGCAAAATTTTACCGCTAATTTGTATCATATCTCCAGTTAAAATCCTATGAATGCTCTTTCATGCAGTTATTTGACAACCCGGACCAGTGTTACTTTGCAATGATTAAAGTTTGTGAATATATTGACCTAATTTAATGTGTGAGCTTACTGACCAGAACGATCGCTGATGTGAGGGGTGGAATCATTAAACGGAATGCGCAAATAAACGTTTCCACAGCATAGAATATATCGACGGATGACTTGAAAATAGCTGTACTGACATAATAACTCAATTCCTTTACAGTAGTCAGACAATATTAAAATTGGGCTGCAAACACAGAAATACCAGCTCGGGCGCCCGCAATAGAATACAAATTTATACGTTTAGGCTTGATAACATTCTATCCGACATGAACCAGCAAATATTGGTTGAAAATAGGCAATTATCTGATTCTGTGCCTCTCTGGAGGGAAAAGGCACTTAAACATGTGACAATGAAGAACGACTGATTTTCGTTTTTCTCCTACAGGTCACAAACCACTAAATATTCGCCTTACTTAATATGTAGTAAATTGACCGAGCAAATCTTGAGCAACTATATTCCCTAATATTCGCCGTCACAAATGACCGACCACACCAGGTAGCCTGACCTTTCCGCTCAAACATATGGAAAATTCAGCATACATTCTCCACCATTTTTTCGAGATGAGACCGCCAGAAATAGGGTCATCCAGCCCGTCACCATTACGCCAAATTTCGGAGGTGCCAATCAAACTGGCCCAGATTTTTTTTTCCGATTAAAATTTAAAAAGGTGGTTTTGATATATTTTAGAGTCAAACATTATAGAAACATTTTAAAATACGTCACAGACCATTTCTGGCCCTGTTAGGTATAATGGCCAATCAATGTTCGCCGGAAGTCAAGTCCTGATAATAATCCTACACCCACCCACGTCAATGGAGGTGTGTGACCTTAGACTGGAGGCTTGTGAAAGTATATCAGTTTCGAACAGGCTTTTGTGATACTGTTGTATGACGTCGGGAAATGCTAGAAGTCATGTCCCCCTTTCAAACACACAACTGCATCCATTCAAACAATCCAATTACCAGAAGTGGAAGGATGTTTTACAGACACGGATGAACCTGACGTAAAGCAAATTCAGAGCCGGTTTTCAAATACTGCAAATATTATCACAAAGAAGAAAAGTTTACATAACAATGTCAACACACTACCGTTTTCCTCCACTATATGTGCGATGTTAATCAATCTGGAAAGCTAATCTGCATGCTTAAACCCACAGTTACTTATAGCTACGAAACGCCAGCATGTATGGCTCACCGGAATGAAACGTGTTACATTTAAATCACCACATATATAGACAATGTACAGTGGTAAAACCGCACATTTGGAGTGATAGCAAAAGATGAGAAACAACAGCTGTACTGTAATTATAACTTACCTTCATGAAAATAGATAAATCACGTATTGATGGATGGGGAGACGCATTACACTTCTTATTCAGAGTGCTTCTCGATCGTATATGTTTAGGGCTGCCTGGAATAGGTGTTGTACATAAAGTTATACGTCGGTTTGAAGTATATGTATTGAAAATGTACGGACAATTAATTTCTGTCTGTGTTTCTCTGTAGCTAGACGGGCCTTAGTCTGTATATATTGCTAATATATACACAGCTATTTGTATATTGACATACTTCTAAAAAATACGCGCCAGGTATTGAATTGAAAACCACTGAAGTGAGACTTGGCTTAACGTTACAGTAAAAGTTTTTACCCCGTGAACCAGGAAGAATAAATGAACGTGCGTTAAAAAAAATTAGTTAATTAGAAATTAATTGTCCGTACATTTTCAATACATATACTTCAAACCGACGTATAACTTTATGTACAACACCTATTCCAGGCAGCCCTAAACATATACGATCGAGAAGCACTCTGAATAAGAAGTGTAATGCGTCTCCCCATCCATCAATACGTGATTTATCTATTTTCATGAAGGTAAGTTATAATTACAGTACAGCTGTTGTTTCTTATCTTTTGCTATCACTGCAAATGTGCGGTTTTACCACTGTACATTGTCTATATATGTGGTGATTTAAATGTAACACGTTTCATTCCGGTGAGCCATACATGCTGGCGTTCCGTAGTTTAGAGTGCACTATTGATTTGTCCCATCGCCTCCCAGGTTAAACAGATCCAGTTCGCGCCTGAAAAATTGATCTTCCTCCCATATCTTAGTCTGAAACTACGTACTGATGTTTTTGATTACCACTTGTTGTTCTTCACGTGAAATGTACCAAAACACTCTGCAATTCAATGTTTTTTTGGAGAACGTAAAATGTGTTCTGAGGCAAGCACTTTTCAGCTGTCCAAGATGGACACGTGGGTACCGTCGTTTGATTGTGTCCCGTACAGGACACAGGGATGCCACTGTTACAAATTTTTCAGGAATAAATCGCGACATCCTAAGTAAGTGAAATACAATAAAAGTTAGCTATCATATTATACTATAATATTCACAAAGAACTGTAATTTAGACACATCAAAGGGAGACGATCTTGTTATGCACACTGCCCAACTCTCAGAAGAGGAAACAATCTCTTGTGACGGTTTATAAACTTTTGGAGAGTGCAAACAGGAACTAAACCATATGGAATCAGGGAAATCTCTTGGCTCAGATGGTCTATCGGCCGAGTTTTATCGAACATTTTGGGATGATAAATTGGTCCTTTTCTGTTCAGATCTGTAAACTATGCTTTTCTTCATTATTGAAAACTGTTGACCGAATCTCTCTTGCAGGAAACTATCCTATGCTTATGTATACTATGATTTTTTTTTACTAAATTTGGAGCTCATGCTGTTATATGGAATAGGTCTTTGGATTATGGACGTGGAGATTCTTTATTGAACGGCGGCTGAATTATGAATGACGGATGCTCTTAATACCAAACTGGAACACTTTTTGCTTTCTAACAGCAAGGTATTATCACTTGTTTACGCAAAGAAGGTAAAGATAGAAAACTAGTAAGTAATTGAAGGCCGATAACGTTACTAAATGTTGTTTTCAAAATGTGTCCCTTGGCAATTGCGAATAGAATGAGAAAAGTTCTCGACTCCATACAAAGCGAAACAAAAAAGGCTTTCAAGAAAGGGAGATTCATAGGAGAAATAACTAGACGGATTTACAGCATGACCGTTACAGAAGATGATTATATTCCTGGTCTACTATTTCTTATTAACCTTCTAACTTCGGAGCAGGTGGAGACCTTACAAAAAGCTGTGTAACAAATAATGGGTATCTGTAGGAATGTTTCAATATAGACCGATGATGTAGTCAAGGGGATCCACTGTCTCCTTACTTATTCACATTGCTACAGGATGGGTCAGAGGGATTTTTGGCAAGAGCTATGGGTATTTAAAATTACTTAGCACATTGCTCTCATTTACGACTGAACACCGGAAAATCGCAAATCATGCGGATTGTTAGTAAAAGAGGGAGTCAAGTTAAACTCTGTCGTCACTTCGGGATAAATTGGGACCCGGGAGGGGTTAAACTTCTAGGAATCTGGTTCAGTACTAAATTGGATGCTATGATTAATACGAATTACAATGAGAGATTCTTATCAACTTTTTTGTCCATGGTCCAAAGTCGAAACTGGTACCACCTCAGGTAGCAAATTCTAGTAATGTTTTTTGAAGAGGTATATGTCTGTAGATGTTACTCATATGTGATTACCGTTGCAGATCGGTAGCTTAAGGGTAATATACCACTCCTTTTCAACCGTGCTCCTTTCCCTGTTCTAAATCCAAACTTGAGGGTGGGGTATGGTCCCTCAGATATTTTTTCTTATGCTTCCCTCTAGAGATTTAAAACTTTGCACACTTTGGACACAGGTGCCCTTCTATTGAAGCAAGTAAACATCATGTCACATAATAATTTGGTGACGCCACAGTGACGTAAAAACACAGTGAGCCATTTATTGTCTTTTTTTGTCTATTTTCACATTGATTTTTTTCAAATTCTGCTGGTACTACTTGACATTGCAGATTCGATTCATGTTCGTTGAAGAGGTATTTCTATGTGGATGCTACCCATATGTGATAACAGTTGCAGATCGGCAACTTATGAGTAGTTATAGAACTTATAGCACACTTTCGGAACCCTAACCCACTCCCATTCTGAACCCAAATAAGGGGGGTGGGTTATGGTTCCTCGAATATTTTCATCATTCTTGCTGCTAGAGGGCTGAAATTGTCCACACACTACAGCTAGGTCCTTGTTTATAGAAATCAGTAAACATAAAGTTACAAAATGCCTTGATAACATCACTATGATGTCATAAGACAGATAATCAGTTTTTGCAGGCCTTTTAGTCTATTTCCAATACATACTTCCTATTTAGTTGATACCATTTGAGGTAGCAGATTCCCTCAATGTATCCTAAAATGCACGTGATATTATTATGTAGTTGCTACCCATAGGTTATAACCTTTGAAGATCAGTAGCTTTATGGTAAGTATAGCTCGTTTTACGAAACGAACCTTATCCTTACTCTAAGCGAAACGTTGGGGTGGCCCACCAGATATTTTATTTAAACTCATGTCTAAAGAACTAAACGATTTTACCCTCTTTTTTTTAGTCCTATGCTATTATAAAATGCTGAAAATAGAAAAATAAAACATTTAATTGCATCATCATATCTCGCCAAAGTGACACATATATACATGTCTTGTATCTCTTTCGTTATAAGTGTGTGTGAGCTGGAGGTGTTATTCGCCACTTGGGGGGGGGCGGCAATGAGGGCAGTTATATTAAAAAGATAATATCCCATCTATTAAATAATAATAGGGTCTTCGATGTAAAAACATGCCAAAACGATGGGAGAGCGAGGCAAATTTAACTCGTCGTTGTGTACAGTCGATCTAATTTTTGCGATGACAATTTTCTACTCGACATGGAGTGCATTTCCTGTGCAACATATATCATGATTGCTGAGTGTTCACCCCAAATATAGACTGGGAACTTGGTAATATCTTCCCCCAGCGTGAGAACTTGAATGTGTGATAAGAACGAAACCAGAATCTTGTTGGCAGGAGTAGAATGTCGTGGCAGGAGGAGAGTGCTAACATCAACGTAGGCGATTGAAAGGACAGGCGATGTTCGGGTCAAGTTTTCAACGTAGATGAACTCAGGTTACTTTATCACCGCGTTTTGTTGTGGTATTAAGTAGGGTACAACCAGTGGATGGGAAGTGTATAAGATTTAACCACCAAAACTACAATGAATTCAAATCTGGAGCTAGTCTGTTCAATTCAATAAAATATGTCTGACCGGTTCTGTCAGGAGGAAATTGTTTCTAACCATAATTGCATGGTGTGTGATGAAAACTGGAACCAATCATGAATCGACAATTGTCAAGAGTACTGATGGGGCTGATGAAGATTTTAGTATACGACCGATATGAACGCTCAACCAGATTTGATGATATGCAACGAAAATTATGATGTCTTTAATTTCAGCATCATTTGATTTCCAAACTTCCTGGTCATTCATGTGCTTAATTTTAAGGCAAATCATTTCATCATAATGGCACATGGGCAGCTAGTTCAAGCGGAAGTGAAATAATTTCTGAGCATTGTTATCGAACTGTCCGTCTCTGCAGCTGACGATGTAGGCATACTCTCTGCATCAACGTTGGCATTTTTCATGTTCCACTAGAGATGTTAGCAGGATATGTGATACTCCCTTTCCGCAACCATCCCGGTCGAGTATGACCACAGCCAGTTAGTCCAGTTTCAGGTTTGCAGCATTTCACAATCGAGTATCGGCATCAATCCGATTGGTGACGAAGCCTGTGATGACATTACCATGTTTGCATGGTTCCCTTAACATATTCGTTTTCATTCGGACAGAAGTTATACATTCAGGTGCGAATCATCATTACGAATACCATGCTCTACCTTAACACTCGTGAGACGAGTTGACATTCATTTAAACAGCTAAATATGGAGTGGTCTTGTGGCGCTTCTCTTTGGCTGCGATGCAGATTGACGTACACTGGCATTCTGACCTCAGCGCCAGACCCCTGTTACCTTTGATCTAAGCAAAGCGAATCACTTGATTGGCTGACAGAGTAGGCGACGTCATCATTGAATTATTTTGCCAGGGCTCCTGATAGTAGAAGAGATAGGGAGAGGGAATGGCCTGGTAGCAGGGGCTGAATCACCAAGGAATCACCTTGTTGGTTTCCTGGATATCTTGCCTCCATCAGATTCCTCAGTAGGTCTATCATGTGTGTTTTGAGACGATGTGAATACTCTAACACGTTATTGATGATATTCGATTTTCTGCATTTCTACCTTCTTTTGCAATCTCTGAAAGAGGCAATTGACCATGCATTTACGCAGCTCAGCAGGTAGCAGCTTTCACGGAATAATGCCTAGGCGCAATAGTGGCATCACTATCTTCTGAAAAGCTCTAAAGGGGAAATGTTTATGCATTTTAAGAAGCAATCATCGCATTTCAGATACAGATATCTACCACATATGATCATCTCTAGCTTTGAAACAAATTGGCAGTTGGCACCACCGAGTGGATCTTCTTTTCATCGTGTTTGCATGACAAAAAACAAAAATTTGCTGGGATACCACGTTAACCAACCTGGATTAGCAAACAATCGGTGGCCAAGATGGCAGGAAAGGGTAACGTCTTAAAAAGGATGCAATTCTGTGATGGCCAATATTAGGTCATCATAAAGGGTGACAATATGTTGTAGCTTTTGTAAACCGAGAAAGTATATGCACTCATCAAGGTTAATTGCAATTATAACAAAATGGCAGACATCTAAAGTCTGGTCGTCTAATATGGTAGATTAAGCCGAACATTCAATTTCGTCATATTCATACCAATAATGACAGAAGAACAAAGTTTAGTGGGAAGATACGAATAGGAAGGACGATTGGTAGTCAAGATGAGAATCAAATGAAATATCGCAACATCTCGAAATATTTACTTAATTGTCCTTCTCCACGTCTTGGTCGCTTACGCTCTTCAAAGAAACATAACAGGATTTACCACTTCATTTGGTCCAAGTAAAAATGAGAAAATAAAATAACCAAAAATTGGATCAAAATTATCATCGTTATTATTCAGGCACGGTGAAGTCATCACAGCATCAGATAAAGGTTTCAACAGATGCTTCAATTTAAAAAATGCATGGAGGTTCAGGTTGATACTTTTCAGCTCTCTAACCATAATAGAAATTTCGGAATGACCATACCCCACCTGCAAACTTGGGTTGAGAATACAAAAAGGGGAAGGGTCTGGAAAATGTACTACAACAACCCATAAACTACCGATATACAACGGCTGTCACACATGAATAGCATTTGCATGCCAATTCCCCTTACAAAATATGAACCGAATCGGTTACCTTACGATTTCTCAGCAAAATTGGGGAAAAAATATTGAAATTAACGAAAAAATTTAAAATAAATTATTGTCCATGTTATGACGTCACTTTGACGTCATAAAATGATCATTTCAAACCTCCTTAACTTTTTTCGGTAGGCGAATACTTCATATACAGAGGATGAAAAGTTATACCTCTCTGGCAATAGGAATAATTAAAATATCCATGAAACCATACCCAACTCCCAAATTTGGGTTCAGAATGTGATGGGGGCAAGTGTACCATAACTACCACTACGCTACTGATCTCTATGTTTATCACATATGGGTAAAATCTACATACAAATATCTCTTCAAAGAACATTTGCCAAAGTTGATACGTCACATGGTGCCAGCAGAATTGGAAAAACAATTGGAAAACGAACCAAAATGTCGACAATAAATGCTGCGACATGTTATTACGTCACTATGACGTCACAAAAAGTATGTAAAGTTTCAGCTCTCTCGCGATAGAGATCCCAGCTCCCATTATTTGATTCGAGATACGGGCAGGGGTGGGGTTAAGAAAGTGTGTTTTGCTACCGTTAAGCTACCAATCTGCAATTGTTATCACATATGAATAACATCTACATACATGTACTACTTCGAAAAACATTACTAGAATTTGCCACCTCGAGTGGTACCGATCGGTGAAATTGGGGTCTTGGCCCATGAAATAATTCAGTGTTTTACCAAACCCATCTAACCTCTTTTATGCAGAAATAGAAAGGGCGGTCTGCAAATTCATCTGGAATGGGGTCCTGATGAAACGTAAAACAATTATATGCGAGAAAGGTGGATTAGGTCTACCCAACATTCCGTCTTTTGCAGCATACCTAAAAATAAAATGGATAAAGGGGTCATGGGAATTCACTGGGTTCTACAAAACAATGTTGGATGTTATTTTTCAGCTACATGTAATTGGTATAAATATCTAGAATAAATAGCTGAAAAAGTTGAGAGAGACAGAAAACCATAAAACCAGGATTAAACTTATCAATCAAAAATGCTCCAAATTTGTTTATAACTCCATTCAGCACCCAGATGAAAGGGCAGAACGAATGGGAAATGGAAGGAGAACGCATAAAAATCGACTGGTGCAAAACTTACCATTTGGTGTGGAAAACGACAACAGCAACACAACTACAATATTTTCAATTTCAAATTGTCCATAAAATTTTAGTCCCAAATAATCAATTGGAAAAATGGGGAAAATTACAATCTGCAAATTGCTCATTTCGTTAGAATGAAAAAGAAACAAGCATTCACTTGTTTGGGAAATGCCACTTTGTTAAACTTGTGTGGGAAAATTTTATTAACTGGCGGACAAGTAAAAACTTGACACTCACTGAGGTCATTTTCGGAATCACAAACGGAGTGTCAGTTCTCCTCGGCCAGATGACCTTGGTGATAAAATATAGCATTATTATTTAGAAATCTAGAAAGCCAAGCCGGATGGTAGAAAAAGATCAATTTTAAAAACAAAAAGCTTGAGAAAAATATCACCATCAAAAAATAGTTGAACTTTTTGTCAAAAAGTGGGAAGCCCTAGCAGACATCGGAAATGATTAAAAATGTACAGTTTTTTATTTGAGATTTTGCTCTGAGTATTGTCTTCTCATATTTGATGGAATTTCGGCCAAAATGTAACATGTTTTAATTTAGCAAATGCCAATAGAAACCCGTTACCTCTGCCACATTAGGATGTGGAGGGAGTGTAAAATCGTGGCTATGTTGCAATAAATACCCACTGGTTTGTCCAGGGTTTGGAAAAAAATGTTTACAACAATAAAACAACTAAGCCTTTAGTACGAAACATTCTTACGACGATCTTCGACCTTTGGACGAAGTGGCGTCATTTGGTCCATTTTAACCTACTGCGCCAATCTTAGAACCTCTCATTTTGTGGGAGATGGTCTAGCAGTATCAGGTAGAGCGCCTTTTCGGTATGAATTGGCGGCTGGTGTCATTCATAGGCGGTATGATTATAATTAGGCGGTTGGTGTCATATATAGGTGACGTGGGTTCCAGTCATGAAACAACAAAGTGATTTTCTACTCAGACATTCACGGATACTAGGCTAGAGATGAGTCTAGATGTATTCAGTATACCGCTGTTGTCCGCGAAGGTATTCGCATCAATAGGCAACTAACACGCACAAAAGAAGATTGCAACGGCATGATGCGAAGCTCCGACCACATCCAATTTGAAATGTGCAAACCGCGGAAGATTGGTAGCAATGAACATTCTTTTAGCATGCATGTAAGACGAGTATATATGGAACGGATGTAAGTATTCTGTTGATATTATTCAGAACATTTCATGGAACGTACATATTCCGTTTATAACCGCAGTGTGATGGTCTCTGTATTTCGAAATATGCGTTTTCTGTGTTTATTCAAAGTAACTTTGTTTCAGAAAAATATACGGATAAACGCCTTCCGCTTCAATCATTATTGATAAAAGCTGATTTTATATAGTTTCGGGACCACTGTACCCACCAATATTATGCCTAGATCGAATCTACTCGTTGCGGTCATAGTTTCTAATCCTGAGCCTGGAAAGGGTCAAGCAATTGCCATTACGGGAAACATTCGTGTATCAATCTATGCGAAGAAGGTGACGAATGGATACATTTTCGAAAAAAAGGCGAAATATAGCAGATTCGACGCTGGTTCAAAGTAAGAGACTATAATCATCCACGATGTCCATGAAACAAATCTGTCAAATTACGGCCTGGGCGATTTGGGGTGTACCGCAGCCCGGCGGGTTGAGACGGAAAGTGCCCCCTATATATTTTCGCCATCGTTAAGGCTAGAGGGCTGAAGCTTACCACACTATATCTTTGGGTCAAGCTCTTCAAGAAAATGTAAAAAATCAAAGATGACCGCCAGGATGACGTCACTGTTTGGACGATTTTTAGGTCAGAATTTTCGAATTTTTTATTTTGGTTTTTTCTTCGCAAAAACTGCATGATAAATTAGTAAATAATAATCTGATAGGTTTTACCCACTTTTCCATACAGAAAAGCAAAAAATTTGAAGAAATATGACGAAAACATCACTTTTCTGCTACCCCACATGGCCGTCAGTTTGAATTTACCCATGATCCTCTGCTCGAGGGATCATGCAAATAGGCCCAAAATGACCCCATTATAATAATCGAAAAAGACACGGAGTTTCAGCTCTTAATTTTTTGTCATTTCGGAGATAGAAGCAACAAAACAACAGGGCGGTAGAGTTCTCCCCTCTCCAAGGCCAGGTAGAGTTAGTAGCTTCGCAATGTTCACCACCATCTATATAAAGGAAATTGCTCACTAGAGAGGTTCTAATTTCGACCATTGTTATCTTTTAACGTTGGAGGCTTGACAATTCCTAGAAATATCTGCCTAGCATATTTTAAACAGGAAGATCATGTCGGTCTCTCACTGCTGTTGGGTGGTTGTTCTTACTTGCTTGAGTGTGCACGGTGCCCCACCGGAAGCCTCAGAAACCTGCAACATACCGCCAATCGAACAAGATGATATGCAGGTAACCCACTCAGTGCATTTGCCATTATACTCGTTTATGTTGCTGCTAACGTTGCTGTTGAATTAAAGTAGCGGAACGTTGAATGAAATATACGGAAGCATGGAAGGGACATGGAAATAAAAATATTTTTTGGGAAAATCATCTCTGACGCCGACATAATTATCACAGACCCCGCGATAACAGTCCATTGTAAATGCAGAATGATCTCGAACTCCGAGGTACATGTAATCGTCCAATGAGAATGCAGAATTATCTCGAACCCACAGAGTTTTGTTCTCGTTCCATCTAATAAGCCTATGAAATTTCCGTATTAGTGTGTGCCATTTATTCTTCAATTAAAGAGAAAAGGGGGTTATAAATATTTAAAAATAATAATCATTCTATTATGGACACGGAGGGGGGGGGGGAAGAGGGGGTAAATTGACGATTTAATTGATATGATATTAATTTCGACTTTGAATGAGTTAGCCTGCTCCTGCATAGAATTTCTACGAAATGACGCCGAATCGTATTGTGTTTCCATTGGCTGGTTATGTTGAGGGAACAAGAAAATTATCTCGGTGTCCGAGATAATTCTGCATTTTCATTGGTCGATTATCTCGGGGTCCGTTTCAATTATGTCCGGTATGAATTCTGCAATTTCACTGGTCGATTATCTTGGGGTCCGTGATAATTATGTCGGGGTACAACATAATTTTGAAAAGAAAAAATCCATGTCCCTTCCATGCTTCCGTTGAAATAAGTACTCACAGTCTATAGGTGTGGTGTTTGGCGTTTGGGGTTATTCTTTTCGATAGAAAACATGAATTTACGAACTTTTGTGAAAAGTATTCAATTTATCAATGCCCAGTATCATACATCTTACACGAACAAGATAATATTCTGTTCTATCCGTTTTGAACAATCAGTGAATATGATGACACCTATTCAACTATATTTACAGATAATTGACAGTGCTATGAATATCAGCATCTCGCCCATTGTGTTTAAATTGCATCTACTGCCCGAGCCTGCCGGGGCGCCGCGGGTTACAGTACGTACGTTCTATGTCACGGACCAGTTCTACGTTGTAGACAGTAAATGTAAGTAGTTGGTACGATGGAGTAAATAGAAAATAAGCAGATTCAGAAAAATACAGCCTCTACTGTTACCATTCATGCGGTTTGGGACCTATGATCCGCAATTCACATACAGGAATCATGATAGTATATGGAACGTAGCTGTCCCGACGATCTACTTGACTGCTTACTTACATGATCGCAACTCATTTAAGGTGTGTGGCCGAATGCTAAGATATTAGTAAATATATCTCGCTGAAATATCATTTTCATTATCGCTCTACTAAGAATAACTGAAAATTTTCACTTTGCAAGTTGTTAATATACTGAGAAGATATTCATAAAAGTTATGAACATAATGGAATTAATATCACTCGCGAAAGTTCTTGGGGGGTTTCATTATCTTTTCTTTACCGGCAGTTACACGATATATCCCACAAAACCTACATTTATAGACAAATGAGCATTCATATCAATGGAGAATGAAAAATGAACGTAGAATATCCCTCAAAACTTGCAACAGCTAAAATTTCACTTATCTGAGGCAAAACTCAATTTTGTAACTATCACACACTGATAACTGTGCATTTTTCTAGCACGTTTTAGCACGGTTTAGAACGTTGTGTCCTGTCAAATCTACATGCGCCATGTTGGCAAGCGCAGGTTTGCGTTTGGAAGATTCTATTTTTCAGAGCGGGTGACGAATGGTAAGCCTGAATGTCGTCTGCATAGCTGTAAATTAATATTTATGTTATTATAGACGAACATTTATGTCTCATGTGATGTTGCTTCCATCAAGAAATCGATTAACAAAGAGCCAAAAATAGACCTTATGTACTCAAGTTTCACACAAGCGGCCTCTGGTGAATGAATCAACCCCCATGAGAGACCTCAAAAATGAGAGGTTTACAATATTTTCAAACGTTTTTTGTAATCTTTGTTGATAGTCAAATGAAGTAGTGCAGTAGCGCCCACTCCCCAAATTTATAAACTTTCTCACACCAACCGTGCCTCAAATATACATAGGTATCGCAAAATATTGAATAATTTCTTTGATTCAGCATAAAGTTGAGATGTTAAATGGGAAGTGTTTCTCGTTGCTCATTGCTGACACAGCACTGTTACAGGTGGATTGATTATAGGTAGTACGTCAGCAATGACGTGTAGATTAAGCTCAAGGGTATAAAAATTGCTCGATATGATGGATTTTCGAAGGAACAGTATATATTTAAACGTACATATCAGACAAGTGTAATATAAAAGGCAGGGTACATTTTACAAAAGTTCTTCAACGATATATTCATTTATGAGCACGGTTGTACATTAGCGCACATGTACACATACCGACGAAATGGGGCAAGGCAGATTGTACACGAAGAATGAGAGGTAAACAGATTGTGTATTAGTACTCTTGGTATTGGTACATACCGGTCAATGTTCGACTTCATAATAAACGCAGAATATATGGTTCGCATCGTTATAAATCGTTTCTAAAATAAGATATTTTCTCCGTTAGATGAGCACTCGTGAACACCGCGAAAAGTGTTCAATCCCACGTGTTTTCGGGTCCAGGTGTTCTCGTCGTATCGACCTATTCGTGGTAAGCTACAAAGAAATGCCAGGTCGACCTATAATAGTTGCAAAGGTCATCTCGAGCTACTTGTGACGTCAACTCGACTTACTAACTTAGTTACAAAGGACGTCTCGACCTGCTTATGACGTCATGCTAACCTATTTATGGCGACCTAATGACAAACTTATGACGTCATGGTGAGCTACTTATGACGTCATGCTAACCTACTTATGACGACCTAGTGACCTATTTATAACATTTATTTTTGTTTTTTTAGGTTTTTTTTTAGTATAGTGATCTAGTGCACCCGCGCCAGAACCCCCATTATCCTACGACTCGTACGATTTTGGCACTTATCTGTATTGCCAGAAATGGTCAGGGCGAATGACCCATTTTTTTGGTTAATTTTTGGCTAATTTTAATCAGTAATATTTTAATAGCACTTTAATACCAGCTTGTTATTTAATAGCTTTTACCATCAAATTTATTTGCTTGTGAAAGATAACGGACCCCCTTAATACGTATGCGTAGTTATGCGATAAGCAATCTTGGATCTGTATCATCACAATTGGACGAAGAAAATTTCGCAACATACTGCATTTTACCGAGGGTCCAATTTGCGATGAAACAGTTTCATGTAGAAATAAAATCTGGAGTATTCCTACTTATTTTGTTAATTACCATGATATCCTTCATCTGTATGTATGTGATCAATAGATTAGGATATACCCATTTCCATATCGTCTCTGGCATCAACCCTAGACCCCCAAATCAGCCCTCCGGTCTTCAGCCCTCTGGCTCATAGGGTGTCTCGATCTGATACCAGGGAGGATATGGAAATGGGTATACGATAATCTGTATATATCAAACCGGAATGGCCGAATAACCCCCCCCCCCCCCCAACATTCTGCCAATGAACGTTTCCACAAAGCTCCGGAACGAACGGATATTGACGGCTAATATGTTGCGACTGCTCTGTTTTTTACCCCTCAGCCCATAGGGCTGCGGGGTCTTGCCGTTGCCATGCCGTCCGTCCGTCAACATGTGTTCTTGTCCGCTGAATATCAAACTTTGGTGAGAACTTCCTGTATGGTGACTGATGAAATGATTAGGTTTACAGATGGCTATGATGATTTTATGATTTTTAATTATTTTTTATTGTTTATTGATGCTCACCTTGTACACTGCTGTCTATGCCCATCAGGAACCCTTGGTTGTATGTTGCATTGTGACTTTTGAGGGCTCCCTGAAGAAGCTCTGTGTAGCGGTCCATTCGAGATTTAGACCATCTGGAGATATGCCCATCGGGAACCCTAGGTTGTATGTTGCATTTTGACTCTTGATGGTTCCCGGATTCCAAGAAGCCCTGTGTAGCGGTCCATTCGAGATTCAGACCATCTGAGATATGTCCATTTGGAACCCTTGGTTGTATGTTGCATTTTGACTTGTGAAGGTTCCCTGATTCCAGGAAGACCTGTGTTGCGGTCCATTGAAGATTCACACCATCTGAGAATGGTTATCATTGGATGGAACCTCAAAGCTTTAAATTAATTCACAAAACTTGTTACTACAGGCTCTGGTACTTCAATTCCTCAGCAAGTAGGCCAGTAAAGTTTCTGGAGGTGTAGCAGATTCTTGATGTGACCGAGGCCGTGGCATCTAACTATTGTAGGCTTGTATTCAAGAATATCTTTAATTTGAAAACAAACTTCTTTGTTGAAAACGTGATTCCCAGTTGCTTCTCAATTCACACATTATTGTGATATATGGGCGGCATATCCGGATAGAGATTAGAGAAACTATAACCAATTTTTAGATGGCCTTTGGTGCGCTTATGGTGTGCAACAAGTATATGGTTGGCAAAAACAGTTTGGGTCCAGTTTTTGACAGTTAACAACCAATCAACGGAATAATTGAGGTACATATTTTAGCCTATTAAATTCCATTCTGGTGGTTTAATAGCACCACTCATGCATATGTCTCGGGCAGTTGAGCGGGATAAAAATGAAACTATTGAAAATGAAACAATACACTAGCAGGTACCGTATGTTTTTGCCTATTGGTTTGCTGATGCAGGAAGAAAATCTATATTTTGTGTGTTGCAGGCTTCTATGGGACTATGCAGTCAGGTTGTTATTGTTAGTAGTTTGCTGGTAAACTTACGGGTCCCTTCTTACATAATTTTATCGAGCAAAGGGAGCAAGCAGCACTGTAGTGAATGAGCAATGAGAGATTTGAGTTCCACCAGAAATTCCGGCTGTTTTCATGCAATACTGTCCACAACTAACCAATATTTGAAAGATTAGATGCATTTCACAGCTTTCACTTTCACAATTTCACGCTGTCAAAAAAATTCAATCTACAAACTTTCTTTTTATTGCTGTTTTAGGCGATAACCAAAGATGGGCATAATTTGTGAGTGTTTCGACTATTTCATTCTGAGCGATCAACTGTCACAATTAGTTGTTACTGGCACAACATAATGTTTTTATTTTCTTCACCTAACTTATTTTGTACCTTTAAAATTATTTAAAACTAGGTCAGGATAGCCTATTTCTGGCCAGACCCACATCAATGTTGAACCTGTTTGCGTACCTCGAGCTTATCCCCCCCCCTCCAAATAATAATGATAATAGTGGGCATACATGTATGTCAATCAATGTGTTTCCATGCCAATAACATGTTATCATACTTGCTCATGCACTGATCAAGCTACACTTTCATGCATGCTGTAATCCCACCACAGCGCTCGCGTTATTATATTATGCAACACGAGTCTATTATATGTATGGTACATACATGTATATCACGCAAACCATTCTACATGACCAGAAAAAAGATCGGGCTGAGGGGTCAGCGCACCTTTTTGGTGCTTGCAATTCATGTTATATATTTTTAAGCTTATTGGCATAAACCTAGGTTCAACGGATCACAGGGGTTAAAGTCCAGGATGACGGCCATGGGTGTCCGGAAACGCACGTTTTTCGCCTTTATAATTTATACAGAAGACCGGCAAACTTTTCTTCATGAATATTAGGAAATGAACCTTCTATGCATCTATAGCTGATCGTTGGGATCCTTTGCAGGATCCTAAGTATAAAGGCGGTCGGAGATTTGCGACTTTTTTAAATATAATTTTCGGTGTTTTAATTCTTCAAAGGGCAGGGAAGGTTTTTCACCCATGATAATGATTTCCAAGCGTACTGAGCACTTTAGTTTGCAAACAATCACCGAAAAATACTTCCTGACGATCTGAGGCCATCTTGGGTTTTATTCAATTTTGCGGTAGATCTCGATACAAATAGGCTACATGTGATAAGCTTCAACACCTTAGGCTTATAGGGATAATGAAACTATTTAGCGGGGGGAGTGGAATCAGCACCCAACCCTTCTCCATTTAGGTTACGGTATTCCCCGAATCGCCAAGGTCAGATAGCGTTAAATACTTAAGGCACTGATGTCGCGTTTACTTGCATCAGAGGGGTTTATTAGTCCCATATTTATGATCATTTAAGGGAGGAAAAGTGGTGTTCGCTTTTCATAGGAAATCGTTCTCAAGCTGTTCGGTTTGTAGGGCCAAACTTTCCCTTTTATCAAAAGGATATGAAATGGACCATTTCGTACAGCCTACATGTTGACACGAAATAATGAAGGGCTGCAGATGCACGAAAACGAAATTATGGCGCACCAAAGTTGGTACATTCGCTTATTTTCGTATTTTTATGCACTTTTCGGTGCAGATTTTCTTTTGTTACAAAAATAGGACACCTCTAACCAAAACCAATTTTAGCTATTTTGAACAACAAATAATTCTGAAATATTCAGTCTGAATATGATTTTGGTTAAAGGTGTCATAATTTTGCAACAAGAGAAAATGTCGACTGTAAATGCACCGAAAAGTGCAAAATAAGTCAATACGGCAGGTACAAACCATCACTCAGAAACTCTAGCTGTAATAAGCGAATATAGGGTAAGAGGGCGTGACATTCCTATCACAGCTCAGAGCAGAGGTAGGTTAAAATGTGGCGATAAACGCTGATCTTCCGAAAAGTGCCTTTTCGCAAATTTTTGCTGACGAAAATAACGAAACGGGAGAGAAAAAATATGCCAAGTGCATACAGTTTGACCGCCCTGAGCTTCTTTGACCATGTACCATCTCTCATGATTGATCTTATGCTGACAAAATGTGACCAAATGTGTGGAAAAATCATCGACTGCTTTTCCTGTTTTGGCGCCTTTTGGACATGTTGTAATAATATGACCTATCTTATTTTTATATCGTGACCTTTCTGATCACGTGAATAAACACACGTCGCTTATTGGTGTACAACCATCAAGAATCCATTTCTGATGACGTGAGGAAAAAGGTCAGCCACATTCTGCGCATGTCCCTGTCAACTGTGGAGAAAGAAATACACCGGTTTTGTTGAGAAAATCCGTGTTTGAAGGCAGATTCCATCCACTAAAATGAGTCATTAAGTGGTTGTCATAGTGCTGGAGATGACAAATCAAATTATTTATTCGATAAAATGCTTTTCGCGCCTCTGTCTCAATTCCCCACGCGGTGTACAGTGAAAGATCTCGAGCAACTGACGTCCTATTTATTTCTTTCCGTTTCGGTCTGATACAGTGATTCGGGCTAAGAACTCTGACTCGGCAACACCAACAAAAAAATAGACTCCTTAGCCGATGTTTTCGGGCTAGTTCGAACCACTGTAAGTCTGACGCTTTTTTGGCGCTTTTTAGACAAAAATTATCCCCACCTGCTGTGAGTATCAAAATCGCATAGAGGACGATTTCCTATCTAAAGCGAACACCACTTTTGTGATCTTACAACAAAAGTTCCATGTCGATGGACCGTGGAGAATGACTACCCTTCCCGCTGTAGCAAATGATACCGGATAAAATAGATTGAAAAGGCAAATTTTAAAAGAAATTGGAAAGATAAAATATACTGCGATAATATCCTAATTATCACGTTCAATGCACAAGCTACCGTGCATTGCAAATGTGTATATGACTGTCAGACAGAAGAACGGTAATTTTTTATGAATGCTGTAAGGGGCATCAAATGAGAACAGTCTCCGGGCAGGAGATCAAAACTACACATTTGCAGAAGAAAAAAAAACTGAAAAGTGATAACAGAGTAGGGTTTACCCTAGGTAAAACCGACAAAAACCGTCAATTATAGAGAGATTCCGTGCTGATAATCGTGAGAACTGTTTTCGTGAGGTGATAACACCGAAACGTGGAACCTTAATCTCGTTAATTGTGTAGTTCTAGAAGTACTAAGTACTGGTGTAGTCTTATAAATGTAAATTATGAATCCATGTAATGATAAAGGAATAAATACCATGTGTTTTTTTTTGCATGCAGGTAGCCTGGACCTCTATCTTCTCAGTGAGAGTTACAGTGGTCGCGCGATAGATTTGAAGTATCCAGTGACATGCTCTTATCTGAATGATTCGAAACTACCGATTCCAATAGCTCAAGTATTGAAGGTGGGCCAACCTGATCCTACAGATGATTTGCCCATGATTATACCACGAGCATGGAAGGAAAGAACGAACATCATCGCTACTCTCAATTTTCCTCTTGTTACAAAGGACCTTGATGATACATTGCAGTGTTCAAGTAATATCATAGTGGGCACATTGGAGTTCAGCTTCGTCGTGAAAGCAATAGGTATATGTTGGGCTATGTAGACCCGAATTAAAATACAAAGGCACTGGGGAATTGTTATAACAGGAATGATGAGTTGAATTATTTTTCATCTTCGATAATATCTATATTTTGTTGTGTGCTAAATTAGCATACTTATGTTTTTGAGGAAATTAAACCGTATACACTTTCTCAACAGGATGTCCCATTGGAAAATTTGGACCCAGATGCATACAAAACTGCACCTGCTTGAATCATGCCAGATGTCACACATTCCTCGGTAGTTGTAACTGTTTGTCTGGATTCAGCGGTAATCGTTGCGAAACATGTAAGCCAAAGTTTAGAGCATCGTATAAATAATTGCAACATTGTGTAGCGATTATTGATAAATATTTGTTTACATTAATGTTTTATAGGAACATGATGCAATAATTATTGAATAATTGAAATTTATAGTTTTCATTATTATATTTATTGGTATTATTTCACGGGGGCAAATCTTCTGGTCTGCAAGATATACCGCACATGTCATGGACTAACCACGCCGTGTACGAAAAGCCATAAAATTACTTGAAACAATGGTCATGGTGGTACAATTGTCAGATGTGACATTCAGTGACAGCCGTCGTCTATGTATAAATCCCCTGTTCATAATCTGAAGATCATGTTCACTCGTTAATATTATCATGGGAATCCAAACAGACACGATATAAATATATCAACACAAGATTTCAACGATACCGGAAATACATCTCGATGAGTTTATTGCCAAATATTTACTACTAACCAGTTTTCTTAAAACGACCAGATCAGTCATTCAGTAGCTACCCGTCATCCATAAATAGTTTCCGCCTCCTGGTGTGTTCCAGAATACAACGTTTCTGATGTATCCGTTATACTTCGAGTTTGATAGTTGTTTTAAACTTCATAAACATTTCTTGACATGGCATTCACACAGCCTCGAGCCACATGCTAAAGGGAATTAGACACTAGAAACGCTGCCCCATAGATCCTGCAGGCTACGTTCGTATCTTGCAAACGCCACTAAGTGATATATGCATACGCCTTGTACATGTGTTTCCAGAATATTACTATCCAGGAAGGGGTAATTCACTGTGCCAAAACATGTATTTGTCACTCTTATCGTAAAACCAACGTGAAATCAACCCTTTTTCATGAATTCCTGAAACTTTTTTTATAAAGATATAATTTTAGAAATGATTATATATCTAGATATTCGTTGATTTCCCTCAAATTCAATGGCTGTGAGGAATGAATTAGGTTGACAGTCAGGAATGATTATATATCTAGATATTCGTTGATTTCCCTCAAATTCAGTGGCTGTGAGGAATGACTTTTCGTCTGAGGTCTATTGAAGTTTACCAGGCTTGGGCGTGGGGGAAGGCCCCCCCCTCCCCCTACCAAATTTTCTGCGCCATCGCCGGAACGACAAAACATTGACAGCTGACACTCCGGGACTTTGTCGATTATCACATTGGGATCATTTTACACCTATTTGCATACCCTCCTGATTAGAGGATCATGGATAAATTCAAGATGGCGGCCACACGGGGTATCAGAAATGTGATGCCATTTTTCTTCGAAATTTCTGCTTTTCTGTGAGGAAACGTGGACAAAAACTATTTTATTTCCCATCAGGTTAATATTTGCTAACTTATCAGGCAGTTTTTGTGGAGATATTACATAAATAAAAAAATGGAAAAATCTGATCTGACCGAAAAATCGAACAAAAATACCTTTTTTGAAAATTACGTCACTGTGACGTCATCAGTGCGGCTATCATGGATATTTTCATATAATCTGGTAGAGCTTGACCAAAGTGTATCAAGTTTTATACCCCAGGTCAAGGGGTAAGAAAATAATTATCCTGGGCCGTAATGCCCCGCCCCCAGGCCTGGGCAGGTCCCAAAAAAGCCAAGCCAGATGGGATTTATAATTTCACATACATAACATCTTGGCAATGCTGTATTTGCACCATCCCTAGAATGCCAGCCGTTACATTAATAGGTTTTTCAAATAGAATTCGTGATCTCATGATCTCTTCGAGTATACCCATATTTGAATGATTTATGCGATTTTTGAATGCAGATGTTCGTATCCGTGCTCGATTAACCTAAAGCGACACTCCCAGGACATATCCATCCGGACTTCAACCGGATTGTCCTAGAGCTTTTTCTCCGCAAAAACTCGGATTTTGTTGGAACATAACGACATCCCACGAAGGTGGCTAACCAGTCTCGCACGTCGTCCATTCATTACGTCTTAGTCGCACTGAGAACGCTCTCGAGATACGGGAGGAGGGGCAGAGGAGTACATGTATATCGACATACATATTACAGGGGGAAGCGCATATGCGACAGACTCTGATGTGATTTCCTAGAGATCAGCAGTGTTAGGTTTAGCACGAACTGTAACATCGAGCAAAACTTTACCTTCAATGAAGATTTTTTGTTCTGTTTAATTAGGGAATCCAAAAGTCGACATAACCCCGATTGAATTGAGAGTTGGTGAAGGTGGAACCGCAACGTTTCAATGTGACTTTTATCCGAAACCTTGGGGTAGCATACAGAATACAACATGGCTATTTGAAGGGCAATCAATTGTGAATGGAAGCGCCACAATTCTTGATCACAGGTTAGGATTATTATTGTTATTATAAATGAATAATGCTTAATCGTGAAGATATCTGAATTTTGTGCCCATGCATCTTTCTGGACGCAATTGGAATGAAATTCAGATCCGGACAATACACATTTGTTTTCGTATTCCAGGTCATTACGTCTTACTCAGCTAACTGAAGCTCAATCCGGCGACTACACCTGTCTTGGTGAGGACGAAGAGGGGTTCATTTACAAGGCAGTGGCTAGTTTGGCCGTTCAAGGGAAACGAACAGAGGAAGGTCATTTGAAAATATTACATTTTGTTATTAGATGGACAGAATGGGCGATGTGTTGTTGAAAAGCATTTCGTGTATAGACCGGAAGCCAATGAAGCCAATGTCCCTCGAGCTGTCCAATTTCTGACCATTCATCATGCCAGGGTAGAATATGTGGCTCAGCCCTGTATTGGCAGGTCGAAAATCTGTGCCGGACATGAAGCAGCTGCAGCATCTCAACCATAACAATGAAGTATTATCGAGCTGCACACGTCAGCCTTTAATACCAGCTGTACCGCGATGGAGAGCTGTCTTCTTGGTTTATCATGACGTCATAATACCCTAATAATATACAATCATTCTCACCGGTCTTTTTGTTCAATTAAAAAAATTTTTTATTGAAACATTATATGAACCCTTAAATACTTGCAACGGAATGTACCTCTCTTGGTTTGTACCCAGACATATCCTAGATTTAACATATGAAAGGCCTTAGTAAATCGTGATTGAGGAAAACATGGATATTGAAGTGATAATGATCGATATTCATATAACATATGTTTTGGCTAGAATCATGTTCTATTGATTCGGTGGCGAATTTTCGGCAATCCGAAATTCCATGGTATATATAGGAAGAAAATGAAATGCAAATCAGGAGACATTCTGACCAGTGATGATAATTATCATAACATTTGGTAAGAAAACGAGTGTTCATCGTGAGGTAAATATAGTCTTTCAAGTCAAGATCATTGCTCAGCATACATGTTGCAGAGTAAAGAAGATGCCATGACATCACATGCAATCATAATAACATTAGGAGGGTTCAGTCAGGGTTTTATTTAAATGACCTCTATTATTGACTCTAATTCTATCCGACGGTCCTGCTTGAAACTGTGCAGAAAATTGACGATTTCAAACAACGTTATGAATTCCTAGAACTACATGTAATATACGATTGTGGTCAGCTACGTGCGTAACAGGAAACTTTAACGTTACCAGGTCTCCGCAAAGTCTCACCACGGTTGAAGAAGGCAAATGCGTAAACTCAGAAATAATATCACGGAATATTATATCTGAATTCTGAGCTTTTTAAATCCCGTGCGAATTTCAAACTGCATTTTTTAGCCAGGCAGGTGAAACAATTTCAAAATCAGACCCAAAGTAATTACACGCAGTAGAACGTGGACCAATACAGTAAACATCATCGGGAAGCATTACCAGACAGTGTGCTTGAATATCAAAGGGTTTATTCCCGCCGAAAAATCTGGCTTTCTTGGGCGGTAGAAAATATCAAAATATTGTGCCGTCCGAAATTAAACGTCAATCACTGTCGAAGGGAAAAGGTGGAAATTGTCGTGATTGACTTATTATGGGATGTCGTAGAATATCGGCGAACATTACACACGAGTTTTTCATAGAGTTACGTCTAGATGGTATTCCCCTGATTTACCATCTTGGTTCATCTAGATTGGCTCCGAGTTTACAAATCTAATTCTCATTAATAGTTTCCCAATTTGCCTTCATTAAAGAGTCACTGTAGCAAAAATTCCTCTGACAAACTTTTATAAACTCGCAAATGAACATAATGGTCTTCAAAGACCTAAATTGAGGGATAAATTTGAATGGTTTACATTCGGCGGATAAATTGCATTAGTCCAATTTTAAAGAATGTTCCGAACACGGTTCTCTGAGAGCTTGATTTGTTACAAAAGATATGTTTGTTTCTGGATATAAAACCTCGAAAAATTAAGTTGCAATAATGTGAGGTCGAACCTCATCGTAAAAGCATGACTGAACTGTACCTAAAATATAAGATTTGAAAACTCAACCAGAAACTGGAAACAAACAGCATTTAATTTGGCTGCTCCGATGACATCATCTTCTTGGAATGTAGTTTGGATCGATAATAATGATGATTTTCGAGATTTTTAACAATTTCTCTCTCCAATATTTCTTGAGATAGAAGAACATTATTCCAGAAAAAGGGTTCCTTGCACTTTAATGCAAAGAAATATGAAGGCAAAATTCTCAAAGATCCTTCTCAGGTGATATATGCCATTAATCATTTGCGACAAACAATCTGTACAATGACTTAAATGACCGAAGTGTGATAAAGTTTCAGAAAGTTTCGGTTTAAAATCCCATTTCGATCTGGGCATATATGTAGGTGAAAAATATGAATGGAGCCACGTTGCCTCCTGCCCCATTTATGACAGATACATTTAATATGGACGGAACTGTGACATCGGGAATTTGTCTAATCTGCTTGGATAGCTTCCTTTCTGTAGCCTGGACTTTGGATTTCGGAATTTTGTAAACTCTTTTTGAAGACTATTGCCCAATGAATGACGGGTTCTGACGCATTTATTTACTTTCGTATCATTCATGATTACATTTTTTAACTCAACTATATTGCCGAATAATTTGCATCATTGGCAATCTCAACAAACTCACTGTAGCTATATTAAGTTGTTATTACCGAAGGGTATGTTCTATCTTAAGTATCAAGGCCACCTTATTCGAGGAAGTCTACCTAGAATTATTTGAAATGAACTGCCCGTAGACCTCAGCCATCAGACGCTGGTGGATTGATGACGCCTGTTGTGTAAAAAGCGACCATATGACTCAAAATGAAAGCTTCCCTCGGCACCTCACATTCAGACTAGAATTTAGATGATTCTAAGACAAAGCCTTGGTATCTCAGCAGTGCATTTATTGTAGTTATTCATGTGAAAACTATGAAAGTAACATGTAGACTCAACCATGCAGTGTCAATGCAGGGAAGCTGTTGTAATTCGATGCCTACCAGATTTGAAGTTTTTGCCTGGTCAACTGTCCCTCCTCTGTTGATGGGACAGTTATTGATAGTAACTGAACTTTTTTTTCTATAAATGTAAGGCACCGGCACTCAGGTTTATTTATAGACCTCCACATTCAGTAGATAGCTGCCATCCAAATTGTGTTTTTCTACCTTATGATACCAAAGAGTCAGTGGAGAACCGGGTGTGTGTAATGTAGGCTGAGATTGAATATAGTATGCTAAACACTCAGTTGACATTCGGTAGATAACCGTCGTCTACACTGCGTTCTGCTGAAGTACAATTGTGTATAGGATAAGACCATGGTGAAAGTTAATGGAGATCCCACACTCAGTAGCTGCCAACCGTCGAAATTGTGTTTTCTCATGTTATATGAACATATGAAGTTAGTGGAGACTGAACATGAACATGCCTGAACATGCAGGCTGTATGTAGATTGCTCCAGATAACTAAATCTAACTGCAAATCCGACATTCAGGAGCTAGCCATCGTCCAATTTGTGTTTCCAGTGTTAAAGGTATATCTATGACAGACTATATGAAGTTGATATGGAATGAACATGCTTGCTGAGGGTGTATGTAGAATGCTCCAGAAAGCATCAAATCCTATATTCAGTAAATAGTCATCGTCCGAATTGTGTTCCTCTATGTAATGAGCGAATATAGACGATTGTATGGAGCCATGGCGGCTATAGGTGATATACTCATGATAACTAAATACTAGCATCGGATCCAGCTTCTAGTAGCTAGGCATCCACCATAAAGCAGAGGGGTGTAGCAGGCAATACCACATCTAGTGAACCTTAAGCTCTCACGAATCTTCTGTCAGCCAACCTTGCAGGTTCAGAAATTGGTCAGTTTGAGGTACAAATGGGACGGAATACTTGACACTTTATGTGACTTGGGCTACCGGCCGCGTTTATGTAGTTTATATAGTTGATATTTGGAACAAAAATGTGTAACATGTATCCTAAAAATAACGTTGTCTTCGGCGCTTCCGTTTTTCCAGCAGCTACAGATTCAACCTTTGTTACACTGTTTGCTGTGAGCGTCGTTTTGTTGTGTATCTTACTTGGAGCATTCATCATCTCCATTGTGATATTATGCCGATGGAGAAAGAAAAAGATTGGCTTGCAGATGGACCAACAAGGGAAACCTAGATTGAAACAGGAAAATGACTATCGAGAAATGGTGAGTTTATAATAAGCGGTTATAGGGTTACCCTAAAATGTATTACAATAAACTCGTTGAAGTCAATTTTATCATTGTGCTGCTTCCCGCCACGAATTCAGTACAGGTAAACATTTCCCACATATGGGGGAGGAGGGGGGGATAATATCAGTATTTACAATGAGATAATCACTACTTCCACGAGGAAACCTGAGTATAGCGTTCCGCTCCTAGTGTTCTCAACTAGGCATGTTAGGCGACTATATGGTGACTTTATGGTACATTCACTCAATGATAGTCTCCCCCTACATGTACTATCGTAATAGAGGGCGTTTTTACAATGCTTGAACTAAAATTAAAACTAACTTATGACGTAACGTCCATGCAAACCTATTTTTCCTCTGTCAACAGGGTATCGAAGATGACAAATGTCTTTCTGATCAAGAAGTACGGTTCAACCTGGTCTTTCCTGAATGGAAATTAGCAAAAGATCAAATTAGTAAAGGTGAGCCAGACTGTTCAGCAAAAACAACCCAGTGCAGAAGGAATTCTGTTAACACTATCTGGCCTGGGCATTTTGGGAGCTGTTGTGGCTTGGGGGAGGGGGTTTGGGGGGCGAAATGCCCTAATTATTTTTCTTACCCCTTGAGCTAGGAGGCTGAAACTGAAGACACCTTGGGTCAAGATCTATCAGAAAATGTAAAAAATCCAAGATGGCCGCTTTGATGACGTCATTTTCAAAAACGACATTTTTTGGTCGATTTTTCGGTTAGATTTTCGATTTTTTTATTTATGCAATTTCTCCGCAAAAACTGCACGATAAATTAGTAAATATTAATGTGATGTGAAATAAAATAGTTTTTGCCCACTTTTCATCGCGAAAAAACAAATGTTGCAGAAACAGGACCAAAACATCACTTCTCTGGTACCCCACATGGCCGCCATCTTGAATTTTCCCATGATCCTCTGCTCGGGGGTTATACAAGTAGTCTCAAAATGACCCCAATATTATAAACTATGAAGTCACGGAGTTTCAGCTCTCCATTTTTTAGCGCATAAAGTTTCGTAGGGGGGGGGCGGGGCATTTTTGACCTCCCCCCTCCAAGGTAGGGTTAAGGGTGCATATTTTGCCTTACGTTCTGTTTCGTTTAGTTTGCGGTGATCGATTCGCTTTGTTCAATGGTTTTGAGTTCGGATTGTCCTTAGTTTAAGATTGTGCTTACGTTTCGGTTTCATTTCCGTTATCGTTTCGTTTGAGTGATCGTTTCGGTTCAACAGACTTACCATTGTTGCGTTTCGCTTATCGGTTAGTTTTCCGATTCGGATCGTGGTTCGTTAGCTGTTTTGATTATCGTTTAGTTTTCGTTTCGTTTCAGTTAAAACACGGTTCATTTCGGTTCGGTTTTCAATTCTATTCGTTTCCTTGGCCTTTAGAAAAAAACGTCTACCAACGGAAACGCTGAAAGACGATGCATACTTTCATGGAATTCCTTCTGTTTCAGAATGGGAGACTTTCTGAGTTTCCTCTTATACTTTGTGCCATTATAGGCATTATTGAGAATCATGAATCTTGCGGAATAAAATATATCGCTCTAAATGCCTGAATAAATTTGGGATCAGTAACTGCCATCGTCCACAAATACTAATAGCAACTTCTACAAAATGGTTTAATATTGAATGACTGTTTACAGTCCGATACATTCAGTCCTATGTATATTCAATGTGTAGACAGCCTATTTTAAAGTTGGCGATAGCAACAGCGTAGGCATGATGTGAGTTTAGATGAAATATAATGTATTTGGAATTCCTCGATAAACTGTGAGATTCTGACCGCCATATTGTATTTTGCAGGTGGACAAGTTGGAAGTGGGGAATTCTGCGACGTGTTTACAGCAGAGCTAAGATGGCCAGGGCTTCGAATAAGCGTGGCTGTGAAAATACCAAAAGGTGTTTTATTGATAATTGAGTTCCATTCCATCAGATTTTCTGATTTATTATTAATTTGCAATCGACTGCGCCAACATGGGTGGTGACAGATCACGCCGTATGCATTGCTATCCTTTATTATGTAACTCCTCAATTTTCTTCGAACTTACGGATTCCACAATTACTACAGGCGTCAGATCCTGCATTGGGATTGCAGCCCTCAATGGCAGGACCACTCGAACAATGGCAGGATTCATCTTATCCAATGTTGGCAAGACCCATATCCACGCAACATTTTGATAGAAATTATACTTTAATGTCACTTCGCTGACCTTAATTCAAGTGAGGGCCCGTAATTAACTGATCAGTTCACCACTCAAAGGCAGAGAGAACAGACTCGGGAGCTTACGATTATTAAAGCAGAATTTTATGCGTACGACTGCTGAATACTGAACGTCGGATCTGACGCACAGACATTCAGAATACAGGCTAGCTCTGCCAGCTACCATTTAGATTACTAGTCATTTTTCAAAGGCTCTGTCAGCTACCATTTAAATTATCAGTCATTTATCAAAAGCTCTGTCAGCTACCATTTAAATTATCAGTCATTTATCAAAAGCACTGCCAGCTACCATTTAGATTACCAGTCATTTATTAAAAGCTCTACCAGCTACCATTTAGATTACCAGTCATTTTTCAAAGGCTCTGTCAGCTACCATTTAAATTATCAGTCATTTATCAAAAGCTCTGCCAGCTACCATTTAGATTACCAGTCATTTATTAAAAGCTCTACCAGCTACCATTTAGATTACCAGTCATTTATTAAAAGTTCTACCAGCTACCATTTAGATTACTAGTCATTTATCAAAAGCACTGCCAGCTACCATTTAGATTACCAGTCATTTATTAAAAGCTCTACCAGCTACCATTTAGATTACCAGTCATTTATTAAAAGCTCTACCAGCTACCATTTAGATTACCAGTCATTTATTAAAAGCTCTACCAGCTACCATTTAGATTACCAGTCATTTATCAAAAGCTCTGTCAGCTACCATTTAGATTACCAGTCATTTATCAAAAGCTCTACCAGCTACCATTTAGATTACCGGTCATTTTTCAAAAGCTCTGCCAGTTACCATTTGCAAATACCAGTCATTTAGCAAAAGCTCTGCCTGCTACCATTTAGGTTATCAGTCATTTATCAAAGGCTCAGTCAGCTACCATTTAGAAATACCAGTCATTTATCCAAACGGTCATTGAAGCGTGTTTTGATCTTGACTTTGGTTGATTGGCGTGATCGATTTGACCCTTTACGGTATTTATATGTTTTCTCTCTAGTCCATGGGTTATAAAATCATAAGCACTTGCCAGTAAAATTGTGCATCGAAACATCTGACATCTGTCATAAGTCCCTTCATGAGTACCCTCGTGTGTCCCTTGATGAGTGGTCCCCGGAGCTTTTTGAACGTATTCGTATCTTAAACTTATTTGTCGTATTACGTTGTTTCATTACAGATTCAGACGATACAAATTCAACACGCGACCTTACGTTTGAGTTCCTTACCTTGTCCGATGTCTGTCCACACCCAAACATAGTCCAGCTACTGGGACTTTACATACAGAACTCCGATATTGGTGCAGGTAAATAGTCGTTTTTGATGTAGTAGATAGCAGTACCATCGATAAATTCATGTTGTTTCGAACATTTTACTTAGCATGCTTAGGAAAGACTTCAGTAGGAGTAGCAAGAGCCTAATATCTCTGTCGTCTTCGTCATTGTGAAACAAATACCAGTACCGGTGCATTGTATACAACTCTATTTTATATATGTTAAAGAAACAGAGATGTTATTTTAGTGTTTCTATTGTCGACACTTGAAGAAAATATCCGGTAGGCTACCCTGGTAGCAGCTTTGGTAGTGCATCTTATAATGCACGGAGGTATTTTGTCTGGTACAACTGCGGTAAGCGAATGAGCTTACTGATGTCATATAGTGAGGCTAGAGATAATTAATCAACAAATAATGGCATAGTTCTTTTCAAAATACATAGGATTCTCATTTGTTGCATTCCATTGGCAGTGCTTTTACAGATTATTCGACATAATTTTTGCGACCTGGTGATCAATAGTTCGGAAAGATGGTTACCATAGCAACTGGTAATCAGGTGCTTTATTCCGGAAACTTATGCATTTTAATCACATAGACCTTTATCACTGCATATTCAGTAATTAACAATTCATAACCAGGGCGAGTTCCAAAATAAGGCCCTTAGGAACCTGTTGCTAAGGTAACCGTTTTTGCAAACAAATGTTAGAATATTTTCAAAAGCAATCTTGAATAGTTTGCATAATTCTATAAATAAGAAATGGTATAAGTTTAAAAAAATAAACTTATGAGTGTGAATGTGTGAATATTAGCTCATTATTTTCGGTTCACTTAGTGATTTCACAAGCTCTAAATCCCTGAATATGAGATTGAAATTTCAACTCTGATATCTCTGCAAACATATGAAGAATATCCATGTAGTAAACTTAAATAATTATTCCAGCATAGCATTATTTGTTTCGTGCGGAGGCGCCACAATATACAGGAGCCACATATGGAGACAATTGAACACTCAGTCAATTTCCACCACTGTGGGTTGAATCTGCCATGGTGAAAAATGAAATCGATGTAAAACAATCAGCTGTGATGAAATCTCCATATACATCTGAGCATGTAATCCAATATTGAGCTCAGTCCATCGACATGCCAGGAACTAAATAACGAAAGACGACAGGAGAAGTTGGAGAAGAAGATTAATAAAAAGAGGAATAAGAAGGTGTATTCCATAGAGCTTCGCCATCTATAGCGGCCGTGGTCTAAACATTAGCATGTTGTATTCTATTTTACCAAACTATAGATTAATATTATCCTAGCAAGAATAAGTGTGTTTTATTATACATTTAATTTTATAATCCAATGAAAACCGTTTATTTGTACCACGTGTCGGTCCAGTACCAAGAACCGTATTGGATCCGCGAGAAGTGTTATTGGACTCGTCAGAAAGTGTTATTGGACTCGTCAAGACTGCGTATTGGATTCTTTCAAAGGGGGGTAACTCAGGTTATATGTACATGTCCCAGTGTCGTCACATAGACTAGTACCCAGCCACTGCGCATGACCCGCTATCGCTAAGCTTGTGGACCAGTATCTAATAATGAAAAGACGTAATGGCGGCCAAATTTGAGCCCATACCTTCAACATGGAGTGTTTATGAAATGGCTCGATGCGTAGAGGAAGTGCTACAGATCAATGTGAAAACTACCGCTCAAGATATGCGTCTGTTTCATCTTGCTTTAGGACTTGATAATTGATGAAGTTAAATAATGATATTCTGTAAAAGATTGTTTCTTTTATCAACCTTCAGTTCGGCCTTGTCAAGAACAGGCTCTATCAGCTTGACGAGAGTGTCTGTGGGTCCGCGTCAGTCCGTAACGTCACAGCATAATTTTACACAACGTCACAATACGACGGTATAATGAATTGTTAATCCGATTGTTGCATAACGTCACAAATACACGTCAACAGGTCATGACATCGCCGCTACAGTGAAGGTCGGCATTATTAGAAGCCTGTCGTCAATCGGCCCAACGTTATTAGACGACGGCGGCCAGTCTATGTCGTCACAGTGTCATCTGCTTCTGACAGTCGGTCAGACACTAATGACAGCGGTAGACAAGATGCTCGAATATATTATACATGTTTTCCTAAATATTTCATCAAATAATTCTTCTAAATATAGTACTATTTATTACAGATGTAAATATTTCGAAAAAAACACAACAGAAAATGAAAAATCAAAGCATAATATATATCATTTATTTAAAGATGTAATCAGTCTCAAAATCAATGGATTTTGTAAATTCTCCCCTATGCATTTTTCAGCAGCGAAGTTTGCTAAAGCATCATATGTATTAAATTTGATGATAATGGGATCGCCATAAACAACGAATGCAAGAATATCTTGTCAGAGAAATATGAAACACTGCCCTCTTCGACGGGGTTTCTGTTTCGCCATTGAGTGTGTGTTGTACGCGGAAAGGAAAATGACGTCACTGCATGACGTTGAGTGACGTAGCGACGCTCACGAATTTGAATGCTGCATCAATGGGATAACGTCACGGCTCGTGCATAGCATACGTTGATAGAATGCACCACACGTGTACGCTTGTTGACACGGCCGTGGAAAAATAAACGGCATGCCAT
>JAVTVY010015003.1:0-60862 GCA_036873755.1 Hanleya hanleyi
CGCCAGTATTTTCCATAATTTGTCCCCCAACTTGAACCTTACAGAGAGGGATACGCGTACACCAACCTTGTGAAACCAGTGCAAGATTGTTGCCTAATAGGCTTAGCAGACCCGAGATCTGATCAATCTTGCCATATATGGCGACAACAAGCAAATTGTGATATTGCGGGACCCTTCCCGTCGTGCTCTAAATGACGAGACGAGAAAAACAAGACCCCACAGCCCATATCACAATGAACGTGTGTGAATTTCTCAGGTTGGACCTATACCCCCATATAGCCAGTATGAGAATATATTGGCTATATGGTACTTTTCCAAAAATTTCACCGTTTCGCTCCGGGACCCTTCCCATTGTGTTCTAAATGACGAGACGTGAAAACCAAGACCAAACAACCCATATCACAATGAACGTGTGTGAATTTCCCAGGTTGGACCTATACCCCCCATAGCCAGCCTATAGGCCTATATACAGACCTCGGTGACTTTTTCGAAAAATTTCACCGCTTCGCTCCGGGATCCTCCCATCGTGGTTTTCTTGGAGAGACGAGAAAAACGAGACCCCACAACCCATAGTAAAGCCCACGAAAAAAAAAATGACCATCCCCATAACCCATACAAGCATTTGCCCTTATATTGTATAATACAGACCCCTATTGTAGGGTAAAGTCCGTGTTCCGCTTTTTATATTTTCGAAAAAATCCTGATTTTACATGCACCTACCCCATTGACTTGATAGGCAGGCCCCGATAACCCGGGGACCGATATTAGCCCTTTTGGCTAGGGTTGATAGGTGTTTTCCGCTATTTTAGGGGTAAAGTCCGTGTTCTGCTTTTTATAGTTTCGGGGAAAAATCCTAATTTTACATGCACCCACCCCATTGACTTGATAGGCAGGTCCCAATATGCCCGGGGATCGATATTAACCCTTTTGGCTAGGGTGGATAGTTGTTTTCCCCTATTTTAGGGGTAATGTCCGTGTTCTGCTTTTTATAGTTTCAAGAAAAAATCCTAATTTTACATACACCCACCCTTCACGAATGCTTCACTTTGATACCTCACTCGACCCAATCGGAAGATGCAGCGTATTTGAAGTCTGGGGACTACTTTTTCTCTGCGGAGGCAGACCGCATCACCACCAGACAACATCACCGCGGAGGAATACACACACCCCATTCACCCAGACCGGAAGTGACGTCATACATGACGTCACACTTGCGCAGAACACCGCCACAAAATCTCATACCTTGAGCTGGAGTTACATCCCGTACCATAATTTTGAGGGTTCCCGATTTGCCATTTCTAGCCATTTCACATAGGCAAATAACCTGCGCCAATTTCGTGTGCCCGAAAAAGTTGGCTCGAAATCAACTTACTATACTACTAATAGCGAAGATAAAATTAAATTGTATCCAGGTTCTTCTTACGAAGGATAATTTTGGATTACACAGATATCTTCTCCAGAAAAATAGTTGTTTTCCCCTATTTTAGGGGTAAAGTCCGTGTTCCGCTTTTTATAGTTTCAGGAAAAAATCTTAATTTTACATACACCCACCCTTCACGAATGCTTCACTTTGATACCTCACTCGACCCAATCGGAAGATGCAGCGTATTTGAAGTCTGGGGACTACTTTATCTCTGCGGAGGCAGACCGCATCACCACCAGACCACATCACCGCGGAGGAATACACACACCCCATTCACCCAGACCGGAAGTGACGTCATACATGACGTCACACTTGAGCAGAACACCGCCACAAAATCTCATACCTTGAGCTGGAGTTACCTCCCGTACCATAATTTTGAGGGTTCCCGATTTGCCATTTCTAGCCATTTCACATAGGCAAACAACCTGCGCCAATTTCGTGTGCCCGAAAAAGTTGGCTCGAAATCAACTTACTATACTACTAATAGCGAAGATAGCGTTTATTAAATTGTATCCAGGTTCTTCTTACGAAGGATAATTTTGGATTACAAAGATATCTTCTCCAGAAAAATCAATGCTCGAGTGAATAGACGATGACACGTCAAAGCTAACCACGTGACAGGGCCAATTCATCCACAAAACACTGAAGAGTTATATACGGCTATATAGCCAATTATTCGTTTTCAACTGCCATTAACTCTACTAAGAAGTATAGGAAAAAATATTTTCAAAATATTTTCTGAAGACTAATGGATTGTTCTTTCAAATGAACTAGAATTTATCCCAGGGTTGCTTTCCCTTTAAAATGGTAATAATATGAATTTTAACTTATTATTTTTCAACTGATTGATTGTGTGAACCTTGAAAGCTAAAGAATTTATCACAAGTCACGACCACACCTGTACTGAACATGAATAGAGCAATGCAGTTGAAACACGGTTCGGAACACTTGTCTTCTGAATATACATTTCGAAGTTTCTCTCAGTATACCGCATGTCCTTATTATTCAGATTTAAATATAGTGTACATGTAATGTCCGAATATGCTCTCTCAGTTTTCAAGATACAATAGGGGACTGCCAATGAAAAGATTCACCTAAAATGCAGTCTATATTTTGACGCTCCGCCTCTTCAATTATGCATTATAATGCTGGACAAGTGTATGTTGAAACAATGACCTTCTACGATGTGATTTTGGTATTACAGTCTGAATCTCTTCTGCGCCAGTATGGTCCATAATTTGTCCCCCAACTTTAACATTACAGAGAGGGATACGCGTACACCAACCTTGTGAAACCAGTGCAAGATTGTTGCCTAATAGGCTTAGCAGACCCGAGATCTGATCAATCTGTGACAAGCAAATTGTGATATTGCGGGACCCTTCCCATCGTGTTCTAAATGACGAGACGAGAAAAACAAGACCCCACAACCCATATCACAATGAACGTGTGTGAATTTCCCAGGTTGGACCTATACCCCCATATAGCCAGTATGAGACTATATGGGCTATATGGTACTTTTCCAAAAATTCCACCGTTTCGCTCCGGGACCCTTCCCATCGTGTTCTAAATGACGAGACGTGAAAAACAAGACCAAACAACCCATATCACAATGAACGCGTGTGAATTTCCCAGGACGGACCTATACCCCCATATAGCCAGTATGGAGCTATATGGGCTATATGGTACTTTTCCAAAAATTTCACCGTTTCGCTTCGGGACCCTTCCCATCGTGTTCTAAATGACGAGACGTGAAAAACAAGACCAAGTAACCCATATCACAATGAACGTGTGTAAATTTCCCAGATTGGACCTATACCCTCATATATCCAGTATGGGACTATATGGGCTATATGGTACTTTTCCAAAAATTTCACCATTGCGCTCCGAGACCCTTCCCATCGTGTTCTAAATGACGAGACGTGAAAAACAAGACCAAACAACCCATATCACAATGAGCGCGTGTAAATTTCCCAGATTGGACCTATACCCTCAAATATCCAGTATGGGACTATATGGGCTATATGGTACTTTTCCAAAAATTTCACCGTTGCGCTCCGAGACCCTTTCCAACGTGTTCTAAATGACGAGACGTGAAAAACAAATCCAAGCAACCCATATCACAATGAACGTGTGTGAATTTCCCAGGTTGGACCTATGCCCCCCATAGCCAGCCTATAGGCCTATATACAGAACTCGGGGATTTTTTCCAAAAATTTCACCGCTTCGCTCCGGGATCCCTCCCATCGTGCTTTTCTCGGCGAGACGAGAAAAACGAGACCTCACAACCCTCAGTAAAACCCACGAAAAAAAAAATGACCATCCCTATAACCCATACAAGCATTTGCCCTTATATTATATAATACAGACCCCTTATTGTAGGGTCAAGTCCGTGGTCCGCTTTTTATATTTCGGAAAAAATTCTAATTTTACATGCACCCACCCCATTGACTTGATAGGCAGGCCCCGATAAGCCCGGGGACCGATATTAGCCGTTTCGGCTAGAGTTGATAGGGGTTTTCCGCTATTTTAGGGGTAAAGCCCGTGTTCTGCTTTTTATAGTTTCGGGGAAAAATCCTAATTTTACATGCACCCACCCCATTGACTTGATAGGCAGGTCCCAATAAGCCCGGGGACCGATATTAGCCCTTTTGGCTAGGGTAGATAGTTGTTTTCCCCTATTTTAGGGGTAAAGTCCGTGTTCCGCTTTTTTCAGTTTCAGGAAAAAATCCTAATTTTACATACACCCACCCTTCACGAATGCTTCACTTTGATACCTCACTCGACCCAATCGGAAGATGCAGCGTATTTGAAGTCTAGGGACTACTTTTTCTCTGCGGAGGCAGACCGCATCACCACCAGACCACATCACCGCGGAGGAATACACACACCCCATTCACCCAGACCGGAAGTGACGTCATACATGACGTCACACTTGCGCAGAACACCGCCACAAAATCTCATACCTTGAGCTGGAGTTACATCCCGTACCATAATTTTGAGGGTTCCCGATTTGCCATTTCTAGCCATTTCACATAGGCAAATAACCTGCGCCAATTTCGTGTGCCCGAAAAAGTTGGCTCGAAATCAACTTACTATACTACTAATAGCGAAAATAAAATTAAATTGTATCCAGGTTCTTCTTACGAAGGATAATTTTGGATTACAAAGATATCTTCTCCAGAAAAATAGTTGTTTTCCCCTATTTTAGGGGTAAAGTCCGTGTTCCGTTTTTTATAGTTTCAGGAAAAAATCCTAATTTTACATACACCCACCCTTCACGAATGCTTCACTTTGATACCTCACTCGACCCAATCGGAAGATGCAGCGTATTTGAAGTCTGGGGACTACTTTATCTCTGCGGAGGCAGACCGCATCACCACCAGACCACATCACCGCGGAGGAATACACACACCCCATTCACCCAGACCGGAAGTGACGTCATACATGACGTCACACTTGAGCAGAACACCGCCACAAAATCTCATACCTTGAGCTGGAGTTACCTCCCGTACCATAATTTTGAGGGTTCCCGATTTGCCATTTCTAGCCATTTCACATAGGCAAATAACCTGCGCCAATTTCGTGTGCCCGAAAAAGTTGGCTCGAAATCAACTTACTATACTACTAATAGCGAAGATAGCGTTTATTAAATTGTATCCAGGTTCTTTTTACGAAGGATAATTTTGGATTACAAAGATATCTTCTCCAGAAAAATCAATGCTCGAGTGAATAGACGATGACACGTCAAAGCTAACCACGTGACAGGGCCAATTCATCCACAAAACACTGAAGAGTTATATACGGCTATATAGCCAATTATTCGTTTTCAACTGCCATTAACTCTACTAAGAAGTATAGGAAAAAATATTTTCAAAATATTTTCTGAAGACTAGTGGATTGTTCTTTCAAATGAACTAGAATTTATCCCAGGGTTGCTTTCCCTTTAAAATTATAATAATATGAATTTTAACTTATTATTTTTCAACTGATTGATTGTGTGAACTTTGAAAGCTAAAGAATTTATCACAAGTCACGACCACACCTGTACTGAACATGAATAGAGCAATGCAGTTGAAACACGGTTCGGAACACTTGTCTTCTGAATATACATTTCGAAGTTTCTCTCAGTATACCGCATGTCAGATTTAAATATAGTGTACATGTAATGTCCGAATATGCTCTCCCAGTTTTCAAGATACACTAGGGCACTGCCAATGAAAAGATTCACCTAAAATGCAGTCTATATTTTGACTCTCCGCCTCTTCAATTATGCATTATAATGCTGGACAAGTGTATGTTGAAACAATGACCTTCTACGATGTGATTTTGGTATTACAGTCTGAATCTCTTCTGCGCCAGTATGGTCCATAATTTGTCCCCCAACTTTAACATTACAGAGAGGGATACGCGTACACCAACCTTGTGAAACCAGTGCAAGATTGTTGCCTAATAGGCTTAGCAGACCCGAGATCTGATCAATCTGTGACAAGCAAATTGTGATATTGCGGGACCCTTCCCATCGTGTTCTAAATGACGAGACGAGAAAAACAAGACCCCACAACCCATATCACAATGAACGTGTGTGAATTTCCCAGGTTGGACCTATACCCCCATATAGCCAGTATGAGACTATATGGGCTATATGGTACTTTTCCAAAAATTTCACCGTTTCGCTCCGGGACCCTTCCTATCGTGTTCTAAATGATGACGAGACGTGAAAAACAAGACCAAACAACCCATATCACAATGAACGTGTGTGAATTTCCCAGGATGGACCTATACCCTCATATATCCAGTATGGGACTATATGGGCTATATGGTACTTTTCCAAAAATTTCACCGTTGCGCTCCGAGACCCTTCCCATCGTGTTCTAAATGACGAGACGTGAAAACAAATCCAAACAACCCATATCACAATGAACGTGTGTGAATTTCCCAGGTTGAACCTATACCCCCATATAGCCAGTATGGAGCTATATGAGCCTATATACAGACCTCGGTGGCTTTTCCCTAAAATTTCACCGTTTCGCTTCGGGACCCTTCCCATCGTGTTCTAAATGACGAGACGTGAAAAACAAGACCAAACAACCCATATCACAATGAACGTGTGTGAATTTCTCAGGATGGACCTATACCCCCATATAGCCAGTATGGAGCTATATGGGCTATATGGTACTTTTCCAAAAATTTCACCGTTTCGCTTCGGGACCCTTCCCATCGTGTTCTAAATGACGAGACGTGAAAAACAAGACCAAGTAACCCATATCACAATGAACGTGTGTAAATTTCCCAGATTGGACCTATACCCTCATATATCCAGCATGGGACTATATGGGCTATATGGTACTTTTCCAAAAATTTCACCATTGCGCTCCGAGACCCTTCCCATCGTGTTCTAAATGACGACACGTGAAAAACAAATCCAAGCAACCCATATCACAATGAACGTGTGTGAATTTCCCAGTTTGGACCTATACCCCCCATAGCCAGCCTATAGGCCTATATACAGACCTGGGTGACTTTTTCCAAAAATTTCGCCGCTTCGCTCCGGGACCCCTCCCATCATGTTTTTCTTGGCGAGACGAGAAAAACGAGACCCCATAACCTTTAGTGAAGCCCATGAAAAAAAAAATGACCATCCCCATAACCCATACAGGCATTTTCCCTTATATTGTATAATACAGACCCCTATTGTAGGGTAAAGTCCGTGTTCCGCTTTTTATATTTTCGGGGAAAAATACTAATTTTACATGCACCCACCCCATTGACTTGATAGGCAGGCCCCGATAAGCCCGGGGACCGATATTAGCCCTTTTGGCTAGGGTGGATAGTTGTTTTCCCCTATTTTAGGGGTAAAGTCCGTGTTCCGCTTTTTATAGTTTCGGGGAAAAATCCTAATTTTACATACACCCACCCATGACTGGATGCCCCTTCACGAATGCTTCACTTTGATACCTCACTCGACCCAATCGGACCATGCAGCGTATTTGAAGTCTGGGGACTACTTTTTGTCCGCGGAGGCAGACCGCATCACCACCAGACCGCATCACCGCGGAGGAATACACACACCCCATTCACCCAGACCGGAAGTGACGTCATACATGACGTCACACTTGCGCAGAACACCGCCACACAATCTCATACCTTGAGCTGGAGTTACCTCCCGTACCATAATTTTGAGGGTTCCCGATTTGCCATTTCTAGCCATTTCACATAGACAAATAACCTGCGCCAATTTCGTGTGCCCGAAAAAGTTGGCTCGAAATCAACTTACTATACTATTAATAGCAAAGATAGCGTTTATTAAATTGTATCCAGGTTCTTCTTACGAAGGATAATTTTGGATTACAAAGATATCTTCTCCAGAAAAATCAATGCTCGAGTGAATAGACGATGACACGTCAAAGCTGACCATGTGACAGGGCCAATTCATCCACAAAATACTGAAGAGTTATATACGGCTATATAGCCAATTATTCGTTTTCAACTGCCATTAACTCTACTAAGAAGTATAGGAAAAAATATTTTCAAAATATTTTCTGAAGACTAGTGGATTGTTCTTTCAAATGAACTAGAATTTATCCCAGGGTTGCTTTCCCTTTAAAATTGTAATAATACGAATTTTAACTTATTATTTTTCAACTGATTGATTGTGTGACCCTTGAAAGCTAAAGAATTTATCACAAGTCACGACCACACCTGTACTGAACATGAATAGAGCAATGCAGTTGAAACACGGTTCGGAACACTTGTCTTCTGAATATACATTTCGAAGTTTCTCTCAGTATACCGCATGTCCTTATTATTCAGATTTAAATATAGTGTACATGTAATGTCCGAATATGCTCTCTCAGTTTTCAAGATACAATAGGGGACTGCCAATGAAAAGATTCACCTAAAATGCAGTCTATATTTTGACGCTCCGCCTCTTCAATTATGCATTATAATGCTGGACAAGTGTATGTTGAAACAATGACCTTCTACGATGTGATTTTGGTATTACAGTCTGAATCTCTTCTGCGCCAGTATGGTCCATAATTTGTCTCCCAACTTTAACATTACAGAGAGGGATACGCGTACACCAACCTTGTGAAACCAGTGCAAGATTGTTGCCTAATAGGCTTAGCAGACCCGAGATCTGATCAATCTGTGACAAGCAAATTGTGATATTGCGGGACCCTTCCCATCGTGTTCTAAATGACGAGACGAGAAAAACAAGACCCCACAACCCATATCACAATGAACGTGTGTGAATTTCCCAGGTTGGACCTAGACCCCCATATAGCCAGTATGAGACTATATGGGCTATATGGTACTTTTCCAAAAATTTCACCGTTTCGCTCCGGGAACCTTCCCATCGTGTTCTAAATGACGAGACTTGAAAAACAAGGCCAAACAACCCATATCACAATGAACGTGTGTGAATTTCCCAGGATGGACCTATACCTCCATATAGCCAGTATGGAGCTATATGGGCTATATGGTACTTTTCCAAAAAATTCACCGTTTCGCTTCGGGACCCTTCTCATCGTGTTCTAAATGACGAGACGTGAAAAACAAGACCAAACAATCCATATCACAATGAACGCGTGTAAATTTCCCAGATTGGACCTATACCCTCATATATCCAGTATGGGACTATATGGGCTATATGGTACTTTTCCAAAAATTTCACCGTTTCGCTCCGGGAACCTTCCCATCGTGTTCTAAATGACGAGACGTGAAAAACAAGGCCAAACAACCCATATCACAATGAACGTGTGTGAATTTCCCAGGATGGACCTATACCTCCATATAGCCAGTATGGAGCTATATGGGCTATATGGTACTTTTCCAAAAATTTCACCGTTGCGCTCCGAGACCCTTCCCATCGTGTTCTAAATGACGAGACGTGAAAAACAAATCCAAGCAACCCATATCACAATGAACGTGTGTGAATTTCCCAGGTTGGACCTATACCCCCCATAGCCAGCCTATAGGCCTATATACAGACCTCGGTGATTTTTTCCAAAAAATTTCACCGCTTCGCTGCGGCACCCCTCCCAGCGTGCTTTTCTTGGCGACACGAGAAAAACGAGACCCCACAACCCCTTAGTAAAGCCCATTACAAGCGTCTAGTCCGTCATTCATAATCCAGCCGTCGTCCATTAGAGAATATCCGCGTCCATAATCCAAAGATCTATTCCATTTCCATATAACAGTATTAGCACCAAATTCAAAAAGACAAAAGTATACATAAACATAGGCTTGTTTCCTGCAAGAGAGAAGCGGTCAACAGTTTTCAATGATGCCGACAAGACATCATGATGTTCCAAAATATCAAATCCGTATCGCTGATCAGTATTCTTAATCCATAATATTCGTTATAGATTCGTCATCTAAAAATGATGTACCTCAGTCACGCTTTGATTGTGACTGTTCATATGAGTACCATGAGGATCTTGAAGTACATGGGTTCATATGGCCCCTAGCCCCAGGTTAAGCGGAATTAGACACAAGTTACGAAACGTAACGCCATAGATCTTGCACGCTACGCTCGTATTTTGCTATCAGCATGCGATATGTATCGCCAAATTTGAGAAACTTTTCTGCAACAATGTTTTGTGACGTTGATTAAAATCGTCACATTTAACACGGGATCTAGCAAATGCTACTAGGCGTGATATGTATACGCCATATGCAGGTCCCACTGGAATATTACTGTCCAGAAAGGGATAGTTTACGATGTCGAAATTGTAATCATCTCTTTTGTCATAAAGTCGACGACAGAGAATGCCCGCTTCATTTTTATAGAGATATAGATCTAAATATGATGTGCCTGTAGGGCTATCTGTAATTTCCTTCAAATCCAGTGAAGGTGGATATATATCCTTCACTGCGTCATTTATATAGCGATTATCCACAGCGAGAAGATCGTCTATATAGCGTTTGGTGAATGAGAAGGAACGGGCTTTGAGTGGATCGGTTTTTGAAAGCGCCAGCATATAGTCATATTCATAAGAGAACAGATACAGGTCAGCCAACAGGGTGCACAATTAGTACCCATTGGAATACCTATATGCTGCTGATATATTGTGTTGCCAAATTTCACATAGATATTTTTAATGAGAAATTCAAGCAACTCTATAAACAAGAAACATCCCATGAATGATATCTCTTGTATGTAGTCGAGCTAAAGAATGCTTTATGGCTTCCGACATTAATATATCTACGATCAGTTTTCTTGAACACAGATACTATTAATGAACTTATACGGTCAATAAGGTCCTGATGAGGGATTGTAGTATCGAGAGTCGAGAAATCCCATGTGGATACATGTCTATACGGTATGTGACCTTTAGCATCAAGTTCTTCCGTAAGACATTTTGAGTTTTTCAATATCCACATACATTCAACGCCAGAGTTCTTGAAAATAGTGGCGCAATACCTTCCCCAAAATGCTTTTACCTCCTGAAGGGCCCTCGTCAATAGGGTTGAAAGAAGCTTGGTGGTGCAGCTTCTAGAACCAGCTATGAATCTAGCTTTTGTATGGTGATTTATGCATTTTGGGAGTCCAGTATATTTTTGGTATGTCGTTATGATTGGTTGGAAGACAAATACCTCTTTCCCTGAGAAACTTTTTGTGATTGTTAAATAAATCTTCCAGAGTAAATGCAGTTTGGGAGTAAGTAGATGTATTTGATGAAGATATGTCTACACTCAATTCTTTAACGAGCACCTGGTAATAGTAATATTTACATATGAATATTATATTATTCGGAGCTTTGTCTGCTGGGACTATGACGAATTTACTCTGGAGATTTGCTAGAACTTCTTGCGAATTGAGGTTTCTCAGTACTTGTTTTGCTTGGGAAGAGTACTTCTGTCAATATGGCGGATTGTTTCAACGACCTTGCTCTTGGTGAGGTCCAGCCAATCAGCGAGTACTGTAGGTTCAACTTTTTCTCGCTTAGACCAATCAATAACGTACTGTTCTAATGCAGTCAGGACTATCTTCTGGTCCGGCTTCAGATTTATTCTTCTTGGCTCTCTATATTTAGGTCCTTTCATCAGGAGTAATTTCAGATCCTTATCACTCACCACATCAAGGTCACCAGTCACAATATGTTTGCATGGTGTATAGATAAAGTTCGACAATTCACAATCACAACTATAGCCTCCTGACGTGTATAAGTTCCAGTCAAACTCCTTGACAGCATTGGAGTAATTGAATATTTTGGTGGCTATAGATTTAGTATACTTATATGAAATGCAAGGAGGTTCTGTGAACTTGAAATAGTTTGGTACAGCGTTGCGTACCTCTGGATCATTCAGGATTCGAGGTAAATTAATGATGTCCAGTCCTTTATCTAAGTAGTTGAGTTTCAAGAAAAGCCGATCTTGAGATGTTTCGGTTATGTTCACTGGACGATACAACCGAAAATACGCTATATCTTGACATACTTTACTGATTTTGGATGGTATTATATTTCCTGAAGACGCAGATTGCTGTATATCTCTGGCTATTTGATTTAAAGCTCTCAGAGGTAACGCATACAGAACTGTACGTAAGCTATGTATATTATTGGGTGCGTTAGTTAAACCCACTAAGTAATTTAAACTATTAAACTTTCGCCAACCATGGCTGCGTTGTCTCCGTTGATGGGGTTTAAATAGTTGGGTAATGTTGGATATATTTGAACGGCGGTTTGTAGCATTGCCGAACCCACTGACATTATCGTTTAAACCAAACGGAAACACCGACCCAAGTTCTAGCATCCAGAATAATTCCCGCTCTCGGATTTTTCTCTCAAATCCAAAGGGGGAATCCTTAATAGATGGATAGACGACGTCTATGATCTGAATACTAAAGTTATCCCAGCCATGGTCGGGTCCAGAAAAATGCCTACCTATAAGCAATTGCTTTTTCCTAACGTATTTTCTGTGACCGTTCACCCTAAGATGGAGTCTTTGGGTGGTCTTGCCAACATACTGTTGACCACACTTCTTACAGGAAACTAAGTAAATACAGTTTGTAGTAGAACAACTAAGATCAACATACGAGTTAACAGAATATGAGTTACCAGTTAACGCGGAACTAAATGAAGCTGAAGTATTAAAGAGTGGACACGTGAGACATCCACGGTGTCCACACTTAGAAATTTTGAAATTATTACATGTAGAATTCGGTGCTAAACAATCATCAAGCGCAATATTGCAAGGTTTGATGTCGTTGCCTTGCTTTGCTGTCAGAAATATATCTGTCATTTGGATTGAAAAAGGTCTTAGTGCATTTCGAACTATTAGAGACTCGGCCGAGAAACCTGCACTAAGGTTCCTCGGGTCTGTCTTCATATTTTTTCTTTTAGTTGTGCTCATTATGTTTGTTGGGTGTGCAGGGGCCCGGCCTCGGGGACAACTTGTCCACCAGCAGAATCCAGGCATACACAGGTTAAAATTACAAGCGTCTAGTCCGTCATTCATAATCCAGCCGTCGTCCATTAGAGAATATCCGCGTCCATAATCCAAAGACCTATTCCATTTCCATATAACAGTATTAGCACCTAATTCAAATAACCCATATTATTGTGGGTGATAACCCATACAAGCATTTGCCCTTATATTGTATAATACAGACCCCTATTGTAGGGTAAAGTCCGTGTTCCGCTTTTTATATTTTCGGGGGAAAATACTAATTTTACATGCACCCACCCCATTGACTTGATAGGCAGGCCCCGATAAGCCCGGGGACCGATATTAGCCGTTTTGGCTAGAGTTGATAGGGGTTTTCCCCTATTTTAGGGGTAAAGTCCTTGTTCCGCTTTTTCATATTTTCGGGGAAAAATCCTAATTTTACATGCACCCACCCCATTGACTCGATAGGCAGGCCACAATAAACCCGGGGATGGATATTAGCCCTTTTGGCTAGGGTGGATAGTTGTTTTCCCCTATTTTAGGGGTAAAGTCCGTGTTCCGCTTTTCATAGTTTCGGGAAAAAATCCTAATTTTACATACACCCACCCATGACTGGATGCCCCTTCACGAATGCTTCACTTTGATACCTCACTCGACCCAATCGGACCATGCAGCGTATTTGAAGTCTGGGGACTACTTTTTGTCCGCGGAGGCAGACCGCATCACCACGAGACCGCATCACCGCGGAGGAATACACACACCCCATTCACCCAGACCGGAAGTGACGTCATACATGACGTCACACTTGCGCAGAACACCGCCACACAATCTCATACCTTGAGCTGGAGTTACCTCCCGTACCATAATTTTGAGGGTTCCCGATTTGCCATTTCTAGCCATTTCACATAGACAAATAACCTGCGCCAATTTCGTGTGCCCGAAAAAGTTGGCTCGAAATCAACTTACTATACTACTAATAGCGAAGATAGCGTTTATTAAATTGTATCCAGGTTCTTTTTACGAAGGATAATTTTGGATTACAAAGATATCTTCTCCAGAAAAATCAATGCTCGAGTGAATAGACGATGACACGTCAAAGCTAACCACGTGACAGGGCCAATTCATCCACAAAACACTGAAGAGTTATATACGGCTATATAGCCAATTATTCGTTTTCAACTGCCATTAACTCTACTAAGAAGTATAGGAAAAAATATTTTCAAAATATTTTCTGAAGACTAGTGGATTGTTCTTTCAAATGAACTAGAATTTATCCCAGGGTTGCTTTCCCTTTAAAATTATAATAATATGAATTTTAACTTATTATTTTTCAACTGATTGATTGTGTGAACTTTGAAAGCTAAAGAATTTATCACAAGTCACGACCACACCTGTACTGAACATGAATAGAGCAATGCAGTTGAAACACGGTTCGGAACACTTGTCTTCTGAATATACATTTCGAAGTTTCTCTCAGTATACCGCATGTCAGATTTAAATATAGTGTACATGTAATGTCCGAATATGCTCTCCCAGTTTTCAAGATACACTAGGGCACTGCCAATGAAAAGATTCACCTAAAATGCAGTCTATATTTTGACTCTCCGCCTCTTCAATTATGCATTATAATGCTGGACAAGTGTATGTTGAAACAATGACCTTCTACGATGTGATTTTGGTATTACGTTTGAATCTCTTCTGCGCCAGTATGGTCCATAATTTGTCCCCCAACTTTAACATTACAGAGAGGGATACGCGTACACCAACCTTGTGAAACCAGTGCAAGATTGTTGCCTAATAGGCTTAGCAGACCCGAGACCTGATCAATCTTGCCATATATGGCGACAACAAGCAAATTGTGATATTGCTGACAGGCATTCGATAGGCTTCTAGTCCGTGACCGCTACTATGTGTGATGAAAGTTTGGTGTGTATTGGTATTCTTAATTACATGCTCCTTGAAAGGGTGCCTTTGAATTCAAGCAACATATAGTTAGCAATGGAGACCACAAGATCGGCCTCAAAGTCGCAAATAAATCTTTCATGTTTGCTTGACTCGGGTACTCTATAAACACCTCTAAGAAAGTCTCTTTCTATCAGAACACCATTTTCACTATACAAAACCGTGGTCTGTTTTTCCTTAGATTTCTCCCAGTAAATTTACAGCGGGATGGTCTCAACATCTGCAGACTCTTATTGTTCATGCTCTCTGGAGCACTGATCTTCTTCTTTGAACGAGGGGTCCGCACATGACGTTTATGGTGTATGTTGACAGCACAGCAAACCCATAAAATAAAAGAACAGAATTTCACAATCATTTGGACGACACGTTCAAGAAACCATAGTACACTAATCCCAATCTTAATAAATTAATATCCTATCAATGCTCCCCAATCGTACATGTCGCTATATAGGATCTTACGTATTTCAATTGAATTTGGTGTTCTGGGCGCCCATAAACATGGATATTTAACAGCATTAAGACATCATGGTCGCATCTGGACTCATCCATTTGCGGTCGGGGAGGGGAGATAGGTTCACTGTGCCCATTTACCCCAATGTTTACACCAAAGATCAGTCCATATATCTACCTCGTATTATGGCGCCACGATGTCGGGATCGCGGCAACATGAAAAGACACCCGGCCAGCCAGCGGCTAATTCGGCTGAGCCAACCAAAAATTCTTTGTCATCAATGTTCCCTTCAAAGCACTATGAAGCGTTCTCGGGATTGGTTAACACGCGAGTTACTGCAAGCCTGTTAGATCCTACAAGCGAAATATCCAAATGGGGAGCAGATAGGATTTAATTTTAATTAGATGGCACTAATCCAAACTCGATTTAAATCCATAAATTAGGAAACTGAAACGGATTGATTCAAAATACGTAAAAGCAGATCAACAATCCTCACGGGGACCCTCTGAATGTTTAGAATGATGAGTCAGTATCTCTTACCTTCCTTGCTTCTCAATTTGCCTGTAAGTTTATATCATTCAATGTTATACATGTATTGCACTTACAGTGTTTTGTTGACTTCCAGGAGAATTTTGACACAGAATGTCCAATATCCATTTGCCTTTTTACCTGAATGGGTGAATTCAACAAAGAAGTGATCCTTCTTCGCAAACCACAGATATTGAATATTCATTTTGAAGGAGGATACGGACGGTTCATATTGTAGAGCAGTATGGGGATAACTTAAGTTATCTAGGGACAATCTAGGTATTTAACCTATAGGTTTTTGACCCTTAACTGACTTCGAAACAATGGTTTTCTCTAAAGGTCTCAGTTGCACAACTTAGATTTTCTGTTCGATAACAGCGAGTTTTGGATTATTTAGGCGTTCCGTAAGCCGACATTGCTCAAATAGTAGTGGACTGTATACCCTCTTTATGTTGATCAGTAGCATTTCACCCTTTGGGACATCCGGTGGGGGACCATGCCATCACGGTCCTTGCCAATGTTCTTGGGATACGGATTGCCGTCTGGTATGATACATCCGAGAGAGAGAGCCGGGTCTTCCAGCATTTCCAACCAAGTCGCTCCCTTCACATCGTCCATGTCTACTTTCATCTTCATGGCCATTTCGATGCTTTGACCGCCAATCCTGTGGCGGATAACCCTGTTTATAAACGCTGGGTTATCCACCGTCAGAAATTGGTTTCTCTGGATCAGGAATGTGCGAAGAAGATGACAGGGAAGAAGAGACCAAAGCCAAGCTCCAAAGATCAAGCATCAAAGAAACAGCCGACAGCAAAACGGAGAAGAAAAGCAAAAGCCTTCAGTGACCTGAGCGTCGTCGAACGACAGAAGAAGATACTCTCCTGGCTGGTTGATGAACCCCTCATCAACCGCATCCTGGACGGCCTGCAGGTAGAGGAGACAGAGTTGGAGACCATGCCGGATGCCATTCCAAACCAGATTTTGGACTCTGCTGTTGACCTTGGGGAGGTTCGTGCATTCTTTACCGAGGATGCATGGACTGCCCTTGAGCACCTCTTACATGTGAAGGAGAGACAAGCCCGTTGGACTTGTCAAACCTGCACTTGTTACATTGAGGATGGTCAATCCAGTGTTGTCTGTGAATGCTGCTTGGAATGGTATCATCAGCAGTGCTGTGGATATTCCAAAACCCCTCGAGTGCAAAAGTACTTCTGTTCTTCTTGTAAATAATTTGATTAGAAATAAAGTGCTTTTATCCTAATTTAGTTGCATTACTTAGCTACACATTATTATAAGCAGATTGTTCTTTACTTGTATTATTTCTGTATTACCATGGAGTACCGTATATTTATTGAATGAAATACGAATGTGTTGTTAAAAATGATTACATGTATATGCTGATTGATTTTTTAGTTTTCTAATAATTGTATTATTAAAAATATTATTTTTATTTACAGTAATGAAAGTGAACTATTTTCATGCATAGTGCTTCATATTTGTGCAATTTACAAAATATTATGTGCTGACCTGATTGACCTTTGAGTAACTATTATTTTTAGTGAAAAATAAATGAAAGTAATATTAATAGAATGGGCAATATGCATAGGTGTATATAATGTAGTTGAATTAACTGATATTTTAATATTAATATCCAACATTAAATGCTTGATAGTTTTATCTTTTTAACATAATTATTTATATTTGTATCACATAATTACTTATTTAGTACCAGTATCTTAGTTAAAATTAAAAGTGGGGGGGGGGGGGAATAAAATCTGTTATTCTACTTTACTAACGTTTGTTTGTTCTTCTTTGTCAGTGCGTGATATTTTATATTTTTATCACGCAATTCATTTAGTACAAGTATCTTAGTTAAAATTAAAGGGGGGGAGATGAATAAAATCTTTTTATTTTACTTCACTACTGTTTGTTCTTCTTTGTCAATACTTGATAGTTTAGATTGTTATCACACAATTCATCATGTAGTACCAGTATCTTATTTAAAATTAAGGCGGGAGGATAGAATCTTATATTCTACTTTACTACTGTTTGTTTGTTCTTCTTTGTAAAAAAAAATATAAAAAAATATAATGATTTAGGTAGCTTGTATTTGGTGCAATTTAAGGCTGGGAATAAAATAATTTATGTCTTTACGACTTGTTTTCTTGTTTGCAGACATGGCCTGAGAAAGCAGTGAAATAGCTTTAACATTTTCTGATTGTAAATTGTTCTGAAAATACCCCCCGGAGATCAGAAGAGTAAACTTTAGTAGTTCATGGCCGGAGTTGAGCAATGGTTGAATAGGTAGATCTTCTGTTCCAGTCCACTGAACAGCTTGTGGTGGCCTCAGCTAAGCACTAGACAATGCTCCCAATGTCGTTTCACTTCAGTGAGCAGAGAGCTGTCTGCCTGCTGCCTGGCTGTGTTAGCCTATGCTATAACATACTGTCCTGAGAACGGCCTGTCCTGAGAACGGCTTTTTCCTGAGAACGGGAGGTAGCACTTCGGCCCCTAATCGGCCTTACAGACTTTTTCTTTAGATTCTTTATTGCCATGAATAGTTACTATACATAGCGCCACATGTGGCAGATAAAAAGAGGAAACAATTGCATATAAAAATACAGGGTACTTTAAAATAAGTGTTACATATATATAAAAAAAAAAAAAAAAAACAAAAAAAAAAAAAAACAAAGAAAAGAAAAAAACCAAAAAAAAACCCAAACAACATACACATACAAAAAAATAAATAATAAAGCATATATTGACGCATGTCAGCACTGCCCTAATTTATGGCAGCATATTACACATTCATACAGGAGTCCTTACACACAAACGCACACACACACACAGAGAAATACTCTTGAGAACACTAAAATGGTAACAGAAGCACAAATTAGGTTGACTAGTCTCTTGTGTTACATGTCGTCATTTTCATCTGACAACGATACAGCTCACCAATCCCCAGTGTACAAGTTGTCACAGCGACACAGCTCACCAATTACCAATATACGAGTTATCAGAGCATTTCCATCATATCTCTGCAGATTTGTATCTAATACCGCTAATGCCAGTGCTAGGGGCTAGGTGGTCATGTCATCCAAGTTGCCACATGAACAGGTACAATAAAAGCGTACCTAAGATACAACACATATCACGAATCGTTAGGTTAACCAAAAGACTATACTGTGAAGTCATATGGCTCTCTCAGTATGTCGGCATCTCTTCCTACTTCCCTTATATGTGTTGTAATTTTGGCCGTTGCGTTTGGTTGACTATCAGTTTTAACAGAAAAATGCACTATTACCTACCGGTACTCAATTTCTCACTTTGCTATTCATCATATCATACTTTTGAATTTTCTTGTTTGGAAATTGCCTTGGAAAAAGCAGTTGAGCAACTTCTGGGTACACACCACAGAAAGATTTTCGCTTGATTGTCCATTTTCATCTTCTAATCTTCTCCCACAAGTCACTAAATTGAGTGCGGCCTAGGTAGCTGTATAATGTATCTTCTCCTCTCAAATATATCGCTGCTATGTGAGGCAGCCTATTGACTTCCCTCTAAAGTATATACGAAAATGGGGTCAGAAACTGCTACAACAGTCTATTACTTATTCAGTATTAAAACGGGTGAGATTTCGCTTCCTGGGTTTACCGCATAGCCAATTCTCCCTCTGGCACTGAAGAGCGGTATGCAGGGGAGAATAGCAGGAACTATCAAACACAAACCATATGACGTCATAGTACTTCTAGGTAAAACAAGCGCATGTGCGAAGCAGATCCGCACTATAGAATTTAAACACAGTCGTTCTTGTAGAGTGATTCGGTGGCCGAATGGATGGAGAGGTTCGGCTATTGGCACAAAGGTCGTGTGTTCGCCTTCACTCAGGACAGACTGTAGTAGCAACTTGTTAGCTGGAAATGGAGTGCTATCATACCTCACCAAACTCTCTATTCTATCTCCGGAACGACAACAATTGAGAGTTCACACTCCGTGACTTTTTCATTTATCATACTGGGGTCATTTCCTATACCGTGGGTTGAGGCTCGATGATGAAAGTGGACTTGGGGTGATGGACTAATAATGGCTGAATTATCTTTAGAAATAATTGTAAACTTTATGGGAGACTGAATGTTGTATCCCCATACGACCCTGTAACCTGAGCTGACCTCTTTATGGGAAGTTCTCGGATGGAAATGCGTACAATATAATTTTAGTGAATATATAGATGTCTTTATTTTTCACGATCAATGATCCTAAATTTATTGACAATTGGTTGGATATGAGTAAAATATGACCAAACCCCTTGTTGACGCGTAACCCTAGCCCTACAAGCCAATGATATATCTTAATCATACCATGTCTAGTGGGGCATTATGACCTTTTAACCTTTTAACACTAGAATCTTTGCTAACCTAAGACGGTATAATCCTAAAATACCGATAACACTGTTATACGATCACTTTCTAAATGATAAAATATATATTCTTATGTGTGTCAGCTATGGGTGCTGTGTCATTAAGGTCACGAAAGGGGTACTGTATGTTCGCTTCCAGGCCGGTAGTCTGCTATCTCTTATTTTTGTGTGATGTCCGTTGACCGAGTGGTTTAGATCGCCGTCATGTAATGCTGGCGGTTGGGTGCCTTACTCTGATGGTCGCTGGTTCGAATCCCGGGACTCGACCAGTTTTCAGCACTAGAATCTGTGCTATAAGAGAGTGTAATCCCAAAATAACGAAAATACTGTTATACGCTCACTTTCTAAATCACAAAAATATCTTCTTATGTAAACTATTTATGGAAACAAGTCAATACTGGGCTTACCAGCTGTTTACCTCTAGACATGCGCTTCGTCTTGACCAAACACTAGGATTTTAAGAATGCAAATTTAAGTGATGACCAATTAAGAAAGTTACAGCAAATAATTATTTTCTTAATATGAGGAACAAGAAAAGGATATCAAAATATGCATAATAACAATAAATTCAGAAGAAACGGATATTTTTCTTATGAATGACCAGAAATATGCAAGTAAGATTGTTTATTTCCGTTTTGAAAAGATTTGTCTTAGATCTGAATTTGATAATTGGATTAAATAGTAGTTTTACTAGGTAATTCATCTGATTTGAACTTCAGTGGGAGTTGACTATAGAATTTTATAAATATTTTCATGTCTACATTCCTTAACAAAGAATTCAGGCAGTATGGCTGTAAGAAACGATCAGTTTCTGCTTTACTCAGAAATTACATATTTATACCGACCTAGATGTACTTAATATTTAAACCATTACAAGCGCCTGGTCCGTCATTCATAATTCAACCGTCGTTCATTAAAGGGGTAGTAGCGTGATTTTAATTGTTCGGATAAACTGAACAACATGATCAACTGCAACAATTGCCAAAAGATTTTCAAGTCGCGAAGTCTTGTATTTCTTATAGGGACCAGTATTGTCAGATTTTTCAATTCAGTCAAGTGAACAACATGAAAATGGGGAATGACTGAGATGACGTCGGATAACGTGACCAGGTGTCCATGACGTCACGTTAGAAGCCGCCACAGTGCAATAAAAGTTCTAAGATCGAGTATGACGTTGCAAAGCATCACGCCTGGAATGCCAGTGCGCGTTTTGTGACGTCATCTCAGACACTGGGCCAAGTGCAGGTGCTGTCACGTTTTTCAGAGAATGTACAAAAGTGTGATTTCAATGCCCGTGATATTGAACAAGCGCTGGATGAGCGCAAAGACCTCCGTCGAGGCAACAGGGTCCGTAGCGTAATACATCACTGAATAACATACGGCCGGATGCCAAGCTCAATTTTGCATTTGTTGGACGTTAGCTTCATCAATGGTAATTAATCTGGGATTGAGGGTTCCTCACTAGCATGTCCAGACAGGGACGTGAAAGTCACATTCCCAGCAAATAATTTTTGTTTCATTTGACGTGCTTGAAATATTGGGGTATGGAATAGAGTATATTGATGGAAAACCTGGAAAAGTGCTTGAGACATTAGGCCCCATCCACCCACACCTCCCCATGAGAGGATCCCCTCACCCAAATCAACACGTTAGCGACAGAAATGAGACCCTGTGTGCCTAGTTGTACCAACTTGCTTGTGATTTTGTGCTATAGGCCCAACACAGCAGCACTTCATATTTTGTATGTGTACAGTATAGCATCATCATTGATGAGAGAATGCTCTTCAAAACACACCTGATTTTACCGACACTTCGTTCTGATCTGTCTCAACATCATATGATGAGGATTCAATGCGCTTGGTATAATTTTGTATACTGGTGTTACAGGTCACCTTCGCCTTCACCTTACTGTATCAATGACCATGGACTTGTACATGTATCACATTCACATTGAATGGTGATGGCTGATGAGAATATTGCCCCTATGGAACAAATGACTGGATTCCACGCAGCAAATATTTATTGTGTAACAGTGAGAAGAAAATTAATTGTATAAACATTCCAAGCCTCATTGAACACAAGCCGCACCATACTTGATATGAATATAACGCGCGTACATTAGCTCGCTTGGACGTCGCTTAGTTAAATATGGACAGACTAAAAATGGATTTTCAAAAGCCACAAAAATGCCCTCAGCTTGTACAGAGTAAGTAAAAATACTTATGTACAACTTGATGTTTAGAAATGACTGTGTTGAGCGGTTCTATTCCCAACTTCTCTTTTATTCTATGTCATAGAGGACAGGGTTTGGTAGATAATTAAAAACTGTATTAACTCGGCTTCACATTTTAAAGAATGACTTTAATTGAGCCAAAGATGAAAGAGAAATACACTTATAAAAAAATCTATTTAAAAAAATATATGTTTATATTAATTTCCATAATTTATTGAAAGATAGTGCCACGGCACTGTAGCGCTCATCTGGCTATAACTGGAGAAAGTGGCTGCGAGAAATTTTTACTGAAGAACTGCAATAGATGATTTTCTAACTTGCGTTGTCTCCCCTGAACAAAATGGCAACATAGTCGATTTCACAGGAGGTCAAGCTGCAAATTCATGATTGTAATTGGGGATTATGGAATAAAGGCAATTATACCAAAATATAATGTGTGATTGTCAGTAAGCTGTATAAGCAATAACCAGAACCAATTTTTATTATGTGATTGCAGTCGTTCGTCCGTCTGTCCACTTTGTGTCCGGACAGTACATTGGACAGTTTTAAACCTACGATTCCAATATTTTGTGGGTATATGCACCAGGGGGAGACATGTCGAGTACGAAATATGTGCGACTGGGTTGTTACGATGGCAATGAGATGTAACAGGACATTTTTCCAATGAAAGTAATCTCTGGTGAGGTATGGCCTAACCAAGAGATACCCCCATCTGTCTGCGAAGATGTAAAAGATAGTGCCACGGCACTGTAGGTCATCTGTCTGTAACTGGAGAAAGTAGCTGTGAGAAATTTTTACTAAAGAACTGCAATAGATGAGTTTGTAACTTGTGTTGTCCCCCTGAACACTATAAAATGATCCATGCAGTTATTTCCTGAGATTTTATGATAAAGTTTCATGGGAAATTCAAGATGCGGCAATATTGGATTTTCGAAATGAACCAAAAAAAGGTATCTTGCACAACTGGACCACAAGGGGAACCTGTGTATCAACATCCATGCAGTAATATCCTAAGAATTTACGATAACAAAATTTCATGGGGAAATCCAAGATGGCCACCTGGTGGCCATATTGGATTTTTCAATCAGACCATATATGGTATCCTGCACAGCTAGACCCCAAGGGCAACCTCTGTACCAAATTTGAGAAAGATCCATGCAGTAGTTCCTCAGAAATCACGATAACAATGTTTCATCTGGAAATCCAAGATGGCCGCCTGGTGGCCATATTGGATTTTTCAATCAGACTACAAACTGTATCTTGCGCAACTAGACCCCAAGGGGAACCTCTGTACCAAATCTGAGAACGATCCATGCAGTAGTTCCTGAGAAATCGCGATAATGTTTCATCTGGAAATACAAGATGGCCGCCTGGTGGTCATATTGGATTTTTCAATCAGACCGCAAATTGTATCTCGCGCAACTAGACCCCAAGGGGAACCTGTATATCAAATTTGAGAAAGATCCATGCGGTTCTTCCTGATAAATCATGATAACGAAGTTTCATAGGGAAATCCAAGATGGCCGCCTGGTGGCCATATTGGATGTTCGAATCAGAGCAGAAAAGGTATCTTGCACAACTAGACCCCCAAGGGGAACCTGTGTACCAAATTTGAGAAAGATCCATGCAGTAGTTAACGAAAAATAATGATGACAAGATTTCACTGGCAAATTCAAGATGGCCGCCTGGTGGCCATATTGGATTTTTCAATCAGACCACAAATTATATCTTACACAACTAGACCCCAAGGGGAACCTCTGTACCAAATTTGAGAAAGATCCATGCAGTACTTCCTGAGAAATCGAGATAACAATGTTTCATTTCGAAATCCAAGATGGCCACCTGGTGGCCATATTGGCTTTCTGAATCAGACCACAAAAGCATCTTGCACAACTAGACACTAAGGGGAACCTGTGTATCAAATTTGAGAAAGATCCATGCCGTACTTCCTGATAAATCACAATAACGAAGTTTCATAGGGAAATCCAAGATGGCTGCCTGGTGGCCATATTGGATGTTCGAATCAGAGCAGAAAAGGTATCTTGCACAACTAGACCCCAAGGGGAACCTGTGTACCAAATTTGAGGAAGATCCACAAAGTAGTTCCTGAGAAATTGCAATAACAATGTTTCATGGGGAAATCCAAGATGGCCGCCTGGTGGCCATATTGGATTTGTGAATCAGACCACAACAGGTATCTTCACAACTAGACCCCAAGGGGAACCTGTGTACCAAATTTGAGAAAGATCTATGCAGTAGTTCCTGAGAAATCGCGATAACAATGTTTCAATGGCAAATTCAAGATGGCCACCATGGCGGCCATAGTTAAAATCGTATCGACACGGCATGAACAAATTCTGGTGTCCTCATTGGGGGGAATATGCATGCCAAGTTTCAGCTTAATCGGCCAAGCGGTTTCAGAGAAGAAGATGTTTACGCACGACGCACAACGGACGACGGACGACGCACGACGGACGACGGACAGTCAGGCCATGACATAAGCCCATCGGGCCTTCGGCCCAGATGAGCTAAAAAAACTATACGTAGACTTCGACCACCCAATATCACACAGGCCAGGCAACTGTGAGAACAAGTGAAAGATACCCATCGAGTTGAGCGGATTTGCAGATAAACAACAACAAAAAATTGCACTTTGTGCCTCACGAGGCCCTTCTCCATAGAGTGCATGCCAGTTATTTTTCTAGACTACAACAACAACAGTTTTTGCCTGTATCACAGTCCGAGCTTCCGATTACCCTTCAACCTTACCCAGACGACGGATAATTTTGACAGATTGTCCGGCTAGGTTGTTGATCGGATTCACAGATCATGAATTCCACCGTGACGGATTCACCGTTGGGAAGACTTTTTCTTTATTCAAAGTCATGTACTCGGAAGTTCCGTGGTCATACCCATGTAGTTTCAAGTTTAGTTTGCTATGCTATATGACATCTGTTTACGGATCCATGAAAAATCTACAGATGATCCAGCATTTTCAGTAAATCATGCTTCGAAATGTTCGTGACGGAATCACCTGAAACGGACAGGACTCTTGACTAGTGCTGCTTGTCTATTTTTTTGCTGCTCTGTTTCAATCTGACTATTCTTATATGACATCTCTTACTAACATACAGTACCCAAGGATGATAAGATTTTTTTCATCGTGAGAAAAACGCGACTGGATCATCCCAGGGGTTAAATCTAGTCCGTGACGGAATCGACAAAAAATCGTGATGGTGCGCTTTTTAAATCTTATCGGTAGAAGTGCTTTATTAATTACACATTTTCTTCAAAAAAATATTCCTAGAGTGAATTTATCTCTTCTACTTAGAAAATTAAAACCCTGACCTCTTATTTTTACTAAGGTATACAGCTCCCGCCACATGCATATCTTTTCTGCAGATGTTTCAAAATAGTATAGTTTTCAGTAAAGTGCAATTTTTCTTCTTTGACAATTTAGAATTTCCCGAGTTCTTCATGTTAAAAAATTGCGGGAAAAATATTTCGCTATTAAAACACATCTTCTCTATTATTGGCTTGTTCCCGGGGATCATAGGAAGCGAATAGAACAAACAGCATGCTAATATAGGGGCTACGACAGAATGTGGAGTGAATTTTATGCGAAAAAGGGCTGTTTAGCAATGTCCGCTTTTCCGTGGAATTCATGAGCGCACGATTGAAGTATCATGGGAAGATATATATTTTCAGTCGCTATCTCCCCCCCCCCCCAATCTTCAAACAAAAGGAAAAGAAAAAGCCGAGAGAGCGCCTCGTGAGGCAGAGTTATTTTTCCAGACTACAACAACAACAGTTTTTGCCTGTATCACAGTTCGAGCTTCCGATGACCCTTCAACCTTACCTAGACGACGGATAATTTTTGACAGATTATCCGGCTAGGTTGTTGATCGGATTCACAGATAACGATTGAAGCATGGGAAGATATATTTTTTCAGTCGCTATCTCCCCAACCCTCACCCCCCAACTAAAAAAAAAAGAAAAGAAAAAGCCGAGAGAGTTCTTCGGAGTTTTACGTTTATGACCTCTGACTTTGAATTTGACTTCTCACTTCCGACTCGCATCCTGGTGAATGACACTCGTCCTTTATCTTTTTGCCGATTCAGAGATTCTCGAGGAAGTTTCCAAGTATACTATCTGGAATGCGAGTTTTTCTTTCGTGAAAATTTACTCTTATGAAAGCGCAGGTTTGTCTTCGTCGAAAACCGGCAATCTGTACCAGCGCGAAGCTATACTGTACACGCGCGAATTTAGTACCCTCGAATAAAGAGACCCGGTGGAAGCGCTGCAAAGGATACACACCTTTTGTGACGTAAGCATTCATTTGTGTCCAAAGAAAATTCAAGATTTCGTCGGGAACCATGACGATCCCTATTGGAAATACTATGAGTCGTGGGTTCCCCATATGACAATTATTTGGCGGGAGATTTCACGTTGCGCTCCTAGACCTCCGTCTGATCGACGGAGGTAAAAATGAGGTCACAGAAAAACGTTCACCATAGTTGATCTCAACTACTAAATAACTTTTATCGAAATATGTTATTTGCTGAATATTTTTTAAATGACGCTACTACCTCTTTAAAGAATATCCGCGTCAATGACCCAAAGACATTTTCCATATTCCATATAACATCATTAGCACCAAATTCAAAAAGACGGCCATAGTATACAAAAACATAGACTAGTTTCCTTCAAGAAAGAAGCGGTCAACAGTTTTCAATGATGCTGGCAAGACATCATGATGTTCCAAAAATACCAAATCCGTATCTTTTGTCAACTTCCTGTTCTTATTTGATGGTGGTAAATTTCACTTTCTGTAATTAAATTATTACCGGATTTATTGTATATGTTATTGGCTCAATATTTTCTTCATCTTGGGCCACATAGAGGGTGATATTGAACTTCTGGCATATGGTGTTCATTTAAGATTAATTTTCTTGACTGGAAATTAATAAATGAGTTACTGTCTTTTAGTCAAAGAACCCTTCAGAGCCGTTGGGGAGAGTTTGCATCCTCTCCCAGGGTGTTTTGTGCTACACTCCATTTATCCCTGTAAAGGTCTCGCCAGGTTTGTTGCAGGATTCTTGCAGAAACCTAGAAATGTTTTATCAAACTGTTTTACTGATCGCAAAACGTATATTTATCTTGAAATGCACTTAACAGTTATTCAATATATTTCAGAATGCCAGTGTCACTTAGCTGTTGGGGAGAGTTTGCATCGTCTCCCAGGGTGTTTTGTGCTACACTCCATTTATCCCTGTAAAGGTCTCGCCAGGTTTGTTGCAAGATTCTTGCAGAAACCTAGAACTGTTTTATCCAACTGTTTTACTGATTGCAAAACGTATATTTATCTTGAAATGCACTTAACAGTTATTCAATATATTTCAGAATGCCAGTGTCACTTAGTTTGACGGCAGCTTACTACAAAATGACCCTATATGTTGTGGAAATATATATCGGTGAGTCGCAGCTAATATCAATTCGTCAGTTAGACGTTCACCACATTCGTTTACTGCGGGGACAGATGACCTCAGGTCAACTCCGGCCCAGTCCGTGAGACCCTGATAGCGCTAAATGGAGAGACACGAAGCAGAACGTAATGAATTAGAGCGATATGCAAGCGATTTAAAAAAACTGACGACGTCTGGCGACTAAAAATCAACCATATGACCCTACAGGGAAGCATCCCCCGGCACCTTACATTCAGACCCGATGATACGTTGGATTCTCGGACGTAGCCTTAGTATCTCAGTCGCGCTTTTATTGCTGGTGTTCATGTGGAGAATATGAAGTAACCACACCGCCCCTAGCACCGGGCCGGAGGCCAGTGGCAGTGGTAATCAGGATCTTATGGCGATAGTTGCATGGTTTGATTTCAAGATTTACATGAATGTAAATCAAAATGAATTTTAGGTATGATGTAGTTCCAAGTACAATTCACATAGTCGTTTTCTTAATGTATGTTTAATCAAACATGTCCAAGGTATGCAAAATGGGTGCATAAGCTGTATACGGCATTGGCAAAGCTACATTGTATAACTCATGAGCTTTACACTTTCAATTTGTTATGTTAAGTTCAGGTAATCCGATACTCATAGCATTGTAGTCCTGTCATTTAGACTTTTCCACCATTTTTAAGATATTGCATCTCATATACCAAATATTCAAAAACATATCTAAATATGAGAAGTAATTTCTTAATTTGAGAAAATATTACTAATTAAAATAATAGATAACGAAATACTCTTCTTGAATATGGCAATATTTAGAGAAAATATTTCCATTTTCATATATCAAATATTCAGAACTTTTTTAATTCAGAAAATAAACTGAGTAAGACAATTTATCTTTCCTCATCGACAGATATATGAATGGATTATTGCAGAAATTAATGTTTTGCAAGTACGGTAGGTGGTAAAAATATTAAAATGGGTGTTTTAAGGTTCAGATACAAATTGTTTCCGTTTGCTGAATCGATAAATAAATAAATAAATTCTAGGGCACAAAACGCAATACTGTGGGATAGAGCGGATTCAATTACTCAAAGGTATAAAGTTCGGTAAGTAATACAACTTAACGTTTGTAGATATACTACTTACCGTATGCAGACACTGTTTTGCGTCCAGTTTCGCCGTGTTTATTGACAGAGCGGCCATTGTATATAGGCGCGATGGTTCTTTGGTATATGACCTTAAGTCTCGTTAGTCAGTTTTATGTTTATAATGTTTTCTTTATATTCTAGAAGCTTACTACATTTTTGTTAATATGAATGCTATGCTATGACTGTTTTCGCTTATTTATATTTTGTGGCGGAATTGTGGCGAAATTCTAGGCATCGAGATTGATATGGTTCAACAATTTAAATTTTTAGGTATCATATTCAACAGCACTTTAAATTGGACCGCTCATATTAATTATATCTGCAGCAAAGTGTCACGTAATATTGGCATTGTTAATCACATCAAAAATTCTATAAATAAAAAATCATTATATATTTTATACTACTCGCTGATCTTTCCATACTTGTCATACGGAATTACCTTGTGGGGTAACACTTATCCAACTCATTTGTACCCTCTATCTATCCTTCAGAAACGTGCCTTGCGTATTATAACTTTTTCAAAAAAACGTGACCACACGGAGCCATTGTTTCGGAAATTAGAAATATTAACCCTTTCTCAGCTTAACCAGCACTGCCTTCTTCGACATGTCCATACGTTCATTCACCATTCATATCGGCTTCCATTTAGCTTTCAAAACTATTTTACTGCTGCTGTTCATCAGTATCAGACAAGAACACGAAATATTAATTTATATCGACCCTTTCACTACTCCAATCTTTCCTATTATACTTACAAGACAGCGGGACCTCGAGAATGGAACAAAATACCCCCGCACCTAAAGACCATAAACTCATGTTCACTTTTTAAATCTAAGTTAAAACTATATCTACTTCATTTGTAAGTGGTTTCGCGCTCTTTCGCAAGTACAACCTGGCCAGATTTAGATTTAGGTCACCTACCATGAGCAATAGAAATGAATACATGCCTGTTACTCTGGGATAAAACAAGTCCATTGGACTTTATTCCCGCCTCGATCATGCTATTTAATAATCCATTCTTGCCTAAATTTTCTATTTATGTAAAATTGATATGTAATATTGTATTTCCATGTTGAATAAATCTAATCTAAAAATCTAATCCTACGCATCTCATCTGCTAGCGAGATTTGATAATTGGGAGAGAAATTTAACAATCAGAATCTGATTATATATTTGACATTGTCGATGAGTAACAGATAGTAGTTATATTTATTGTCAAAGTAACCCACTCTCCGAACTTACCACATAGAGCCCCAAATAATTCATTGAAATTTTCTTGGTAATTACAGCTGAACTCTTAAATGCATAAAACACCGTATGAAACTAGATTCATAACTGGTTCTAGAAGCCGCACCACCAAGCTTCTTTCAACCCTGTTGGCGAGGGCCCTTCAGAATGAAAAAGCAATTTGGAAAAGGCAATCCACCATTATTTTCTGAAAATTCTTACGGAAGACCTTACTGCGAAAGGAGTGAGTGAGTGAATAGGGTTTAACGTCGCTTTGAACATTTTTCCAGCTATATAATGACGGGGAAGGGACGGGGGGAAGCGGGGATAACTACTTGTAAGTAAGGCTGCCATTTTATAGTGCTGTCCCACTGAAATATCATGCCGTAGGCAGACAGGACACCCCACTCAGTCACAGCACACTGATACCGAGCGAACCAGTTCTTGTTCTATCCTCTCAATGCTGAGCGTAAGCGAGGAAACAACAAGAATAATTTTTCAAGTCTTTGGTATGACCCAGCCTGGTGCTGCGAAAGGATACATACCTTGCACACATGTATCCATATGGGATTCTGGACTCTCTATACTACAATTCCTCCTCAGAACCTTATTCACCATCTCAGTTCATTAGTAGTATCGGTGTTCAAGAAAAGTGATCGCCGAAATGTTAATTACAACACATATAAGGGAAGTGGGAAGAGGTGCCGACATACTGACTGCGTCACATGACTTCACAGAATAGTCTTCTGGTTAACCTATTCTAAAGCACATACCAAGAATCTAACGATTCGTGATATGTGTTGTATCTCAGGTACGCTTTTATTGTACCTGTTCATGTGGCAACTTGGATGATATGACCACACGGCCCCTAGCACCGGCATAAGCGGTATTAGATACAAATCTAGAGAGCTATGATGGAAATGCTCTGACAACTCGTATACTGGTAATTGGTGAGCTGTTTGGCTGTGACAACTCGTGCATTGGAGATTGGTGAGCTGTATCATCGTCAGATGTAAATGACGGCATTTAACACAAAAGACTAGTCTGTAATGCCCGATGTCGACCCAGCATCAACTTCCCACAAGTGCCAACATATATCAAAGACCAAAAGGTCTGTACAGGGGGCGGGCCTCGGGGACGAAACGTCCACCAGCAGAATCTCGCCATATACAGGAAAAAATTACAACACATATAAGGGAAGTCGGAAGAGGTGCCGACATACTGACTGCGTCACATGACTTCACAGAATAGTCTTCTGGTTAACCTATTCTAAAGCACATACCAAGAATCTAACGATTCGTGATATGTGTTGTATCTCAGGTACGCTTTTATTGTACCTGTTCATGTGGCAACTTGGATGATATGACCACACGGCCCCTAGCACCGGCATAAGCGGTATTAGATACAAATCTAGAGAGCTATGATGGAAATGCTCTGACAACTCGTATACTGGTAATTGGTGAGCTGTTTCGCTGTGACAACTCGTACATTGGAGATTGGTGAGCTGTATCGTCGTCAGATGTAAATGACGGCATTTAACACAAAAGACTAGTCTGTAAGGCCCGATGTCGACCCAGCATCAACTTCCCACAAGTGCCAACATATATCAAAGACCAAAAGGTCTGTACAGGGGGCGGGCCTCGGGGACGAAACGTCCACCAGCAGAATCTCGCCATATACAGGAAAAAATTACAACACATATAAGGGAAGTGGGAAGAGGTGCCGACATACTGACTGCGTCACATGACTTCACAGAATAGTCTTCTGGTTAACCTATTCTAAAGCGCATACCAAGAATCTAACGATTCGTGATATGTGTTGTATCTCAGGTACGCTTTTATTGTACCTGTTCATGTGGCAACTTGGATGATATGACCACACGGCCCCTAGCACCGGCATAAGCGGTATTAGATACAAATCTAGAGAGCTATGATGGAAATGCTCTGACAACTCGTATACTGGTAATTGGTGAGCTGTTTCGCTGTGACAACTCGTGCATTGGAGATTGGTGAGCTGTATCATCGTCAGATGTAAATGACGGCATTTAACACAAAAGACTAGCCTGTAATTCCCGATGTCGACCCAGCATCAACTTCCCACAAGTGCCAACATATATCAAAGACCAAAAGGTCTGTACAGGGGGCGGGCCTCGGGGACGAAACGTCCACCAGCAGAATCTCGCCATATACAGGAAAAAATTACAACACATATAAGGGAAGTGGGAAACCATAAGGGAAGTGGGAAATGTCCGAAACCATAACGCATTTCTTAGCTCTACTTAGCTTGCCATATAAATGATACAGGGTGTGATATGTCTCCACCCTCAGTCGATTTGGAGGAAACCACAGATAGATGTGACGGCACATCATATTTAGACCTATATCTCTGTAGAAATGATGAGGGCCTTCTCTCTCGTCGACTTTACTACAAAGGTACTGATTACAATTTCGACATCGTAAACTTTCTGGACAGTAATATTTCAGTGGGACCTGCATACAGTGTATATATGTCTCGCCTAGTAGCATTTGACGATTTTAACCAACGTCAGAAAACATTATTGGAGAAATTTATAAAACAGGACTATACCACCAAACGCCTCCAGTCACCAAAATTTCTCAAATTTGGCGAAAATTTTGCATGCTGATAGCAAAATACGAGCGTAGCATACAAGGCCTATGACGTTGCATTTCGTAACTTGTTTCTAATTCCTCTTAACCCGGGACTATGGGCCGTACGAACCATTATATTTCAAGATCCTCATGGTGTTCATATGAACAATCAAAGCGTCACTGAGATACATCATTCTCTAGATAACGACTTCAGAACGAAAATCGTATGGATTAAGAATGCTGATCAGCGATACCGATTTGCTATTTTTGGAGGTATATACCATGATGTCTTGCCATCGAAAACTCTTGACCGCTTCTCTTTTGCAGGAAAGTAGTCTATGTTTATGTATACTATGATTGTTTTTATATGGTTTTGGTGCTAATGCAGTAATTTGAGTTATGTCTTTGGATTATTGACACGGAAATTCTTTAGTGGACGATGGCACAGTTTTGGTGTTCCTCCGTATAGCAGACCAGCTATTACAGTACTATACACAGAGTATGTACACTGTTGGGCATATTAGTTAAACCCGCTATTGTATTTCACAGTACTGTGTTCGTTAATCGTCGATGGATTAAACTTTCTATGACCATGATTGCGATGTAACGACCGTCCGTGATTTTTAAATGGTTTCGACATCGTAAACTATCCCTTTCTGGATAGTAATATTCCAGTGGGACCTGCATATGGCGTATACATATCTCGCTTAGTAGCATTTGCTAGATCCTGTGTTAAATGTGATGATTTTAATCAACGTCACAAAACATTGTTGCAGAAACTTATAAAACAGGGCTATTCCACCAAGCGCCTCCACTCAAAGTTTCTCAAATTTGGCGATACATATCGCATGCTGATAGCAAAATACGAACGTAGCGTGCAAGATCTATGGGGCTACGTTTCGTAACATGTCTAATTCCGCTTAACCCGGGGCTAGGGGCCGTATGAGCCCATGTACTTCAAGATCCTCATGGTACTCATATGAACAGTCACAATCAAAGCGTGACTGAGGTACATCATTTTTAGATGACGACTCTATAACGAATATTATGGATTAAGAATACTGATCAGCGATACGGATTTGATATTTTGGAACATCATGATGTCTTGCCGGCATCATTGAAAACTGTTGACCGCTTCTCTCTTGCAGGAAACAAGCCTATGTTTATGTATACTTTTGTCTTTTTGAATTTGGTGCTAATACTGTTATATGGAAATGGAATAGGTCTTTGGATTATGGACGCGGATATTCTCTAATGGACGACGGCTGGATTATGAATGACGGACTAGACGCTTGTAATTGGAAGTTTCTGATTTGCGGTTTGTGACGTTGTCGAATCGTTGAATATTCCCATTAAAACCATGCGGAAACACGGGTGCAAAATAAATCTTTCATGTTTGCTGGACTCGGGTACTCTATAAACACATCTAAGAAAGTCTCTTTCTATCATAACACCATTTTCACTATACAAAACCGTGGTCTGTTTTTCCTTAGATTTCTCTCAGTAAATTTACAGCGGGATGGTCTCAACATCTGAAGACTCTTATTGTTCATGCTCTCTGGAGCAGTGATCTTCTTCTTTGAACGAGGGGTCCGCACATGATGTTTATGGTGTATGTTGACAGCACAGCAAACCCATAGAATAAAAGAACAGAATTTCACAATTATTTGGACGACACGTTCAAGAAACCATAGTACACTAATCCAAACTCGATTTAAATCCATAAATTAGGAAAATGAAACGGATTGATTCAAAATACGTAAAAGCAGATCAACAATCCTCACGGGGACCCTCTGAATGTTTAGAATGATGAGTCGACATCTCTTACCTTCCTTGCTTCTCAATTTGCCTGTAAGTTTATATCATTCAATGTTTTATTGCACTTACAGTGTTTTGTTGACTTCCAGGAGAATTTTGACACAGAATGTCCAATATCCATTTGCCTTTTTACCTGAATGGGTGAATTCAACAAAGAAGTGATCCTTCTTCGCAAACCACAGCTATTGAATATTCATTTTGACGGAGGATACGGACGGTTCATATTGTAGAGCAGTATGGGGATAACTTAAGTTATCTAGGGACAACTGTGATTTCCCATGTTCAGAATCTCGAGGTAAGGAAAGAGAGATTCGGGGTTAACTGGTATTTAACCTATAGATTTTTGACCCTTAACTGACTTCTCGATTCGAAACAATGGTTTTCTCTAAAGGTCTCAGTTACAAAACTTAGGTTTTCTGTTCGATAACAGCGAGTTTCGGATTATTTAGACGTTCCATAAGCCGACATTGCTCAAATAGTAGTGGACTGTATACCCTCTTTATGTTGATCAGTAGCATTTCACCCTTTTGCCCCAGGGGGACTAAGTACATTAACATATAAAATAACGACAATACAAATAGTCCTGTGGATCCCAATAGCCCTCGGCTATTAGTTATTGTCTAAACTCAACAAAAATGCATTGCGTAATATGTATTTATAGAACTTTGAAAACTAGGTTAACAAAAATGTGATCTGGTGGGGTTGGTTGTAGTTACCTCATAAAGAAAATACACAGGACGTTTAGTGAGGTGGCTTAGTGAAATTATATTTACCTAAGTGACAAAAGCATGATTTTTTCACCAGAGGATCCTCTAGGGTCACTCTCTTGAAAAATATGTGGCTGCAAAAAAAATTCACAAGTGTGACGTCACAGTGACGTCTTTTTGACGTTTATACTTTAAATGTTGGCTAAAATACAGAATATCGTCAAAGTAAGGTTCTTGAAATAAACCACCACGATTTTTCTAACTGTTTCAAGCTGTGTAATCAGCAGATGTAATTATGAGTTCAAAATATATCATTTTTCAGACTATATGGTGAAAAAGAGGAAACGAGTAGTATAGAAAGCAGCAATTTTGAGGGTGGATGGGGTGTGTTTGAGGGACAATCCGTGGTCCGAATGCGTAGTGTGAGGTGTCAAAGTGAAGCTCTGGTGATGTAAACCACGACTTGAGGGATGTCCATGTCATATGTGACGTCATTGCTGACGACAGCAGTAGTACCCAAAGTGGGCATTTTGGGTGGTGCGAAGGAAGGTGTTTGAGATAGAGATGGACCATCCATGGTTCGAATGTATCGTGCGAGATGACAAAGTGAAGCTCTCGTGGTGTAGACTATGACTTGAGGGATGTCCATGTCATCTGTGATGTCATTGAGGTGTCATCTTGGAGCAACGACAGCCAACGCCAAGCTTAACGCTTCAACGCCCTGGTGAAATATCTCAGAAGCTCTGATTTTCTAGATATTTTATGGAATTGTCACTAATTTATCAAAATGCGGTGACGCTCGTCAGCGCCCGTAGTTACGGCTTAACGCCCTATCCGTGTGCCTTAACGCCTGTCTCAACACCTTAACATCCGTCTCAACGCCTTATCCTAACGACCTAACGTGCATATATCAGTCAATCGGCAGGCTGGGGGAAGTAAGCAATCAGTGCAGCCATAAGGGTATTCACGGCGTACACACCGTGACATGTAAAAGCATGTAACAAAATGTAGCACTATATATGACTCTTTATGTTCATCATAATCAACGTTGGTCAGGATGGCCGAGTGGTCTGAGGCGCCAGTCTACATATTTGGGATGTGGGTTCGAATCCCACTTCAGACACACACCTGTTTCGTTATTCTTCGCCATGTTGCAAAACCGTTGTACAAATATAGCACAATATATGAATCATTATGACCACGATAACCAGCTTTGGTCAGGATGGCCGAGTGATCTAAGGTGCCAGTCTCAAGATCTATGAAATTGTCTTCCCTGGTGTATGGGTATACTGGTCTGCAGATGCGGGCGTGGGTTCAAATCCCACTCCTGACTCGCACCATTTACTGGTCACAAAGAGTCATAGAAAGGAGAATGTTGTTGAGATAGTGTAGTCTCTCAATTTCGGATAAACAAAAAGTCAACTAAATTAACCCAGTTTAGTGTTACAGAAATCAGAAACTATCAGGGTTAATTCATCGGGGAATTTTCTGGGAAACCCCTGTTCTGTTTAAAGATCACTTGGGAGTAGTAGAGAAAGGGGAGATTCGGGGGTGCAAACAAGCGCGTTGGGAGAGGTGACCATGTTCGCTCTAGCTACCCGGTAGAGTTACCTCAGCGTATCCCGAAGTGACGTCACAGAGGTCACATATGTTTAAAATTCAAGTAGGCTCTTCCAATTAGAAATCGTCATTTGAGAAAGTTTAATCTTTGGTCATAATCGCTTTTGGCCTAAGCGTCGTCAGGCAGGCAAGGATACTGTAACGACAGCATGTCCTGAAACACTTGTTTGCACATTTGGGGCGTAGAAAATAGGGTGGTCATTCTTGAGGTGCACAGGGATATATTTAAGAGATTGAGGTTCTATATCTCATCCAAAGATGAAGTGTAGGGTGTCATTTTGAAGCTCTCGTGGTGTAGACCACGACTTGAGTGATTCCCATGTCATCTGCGACGTCATTGGTGACGTCATCAGTACGAGTGGTGGCAAAATTTTGATTAGTCGACCAATACATATGGACTGATAATCCCTATATGTACAGACACCACCACCACCACCACACACCACCATCCCCAAGCGTTGACGCCCGTCATCGCTCAGTGGTGGTGGTAGCTCCCATAGGGCAAAGCTCTTGGATCGGAGTGTTCGGGGCTGTTGGAGTCTGAGCTTGGAGCTCTTGGAGTGCAGAGCTCAGATGTGACGTCATCGTAGGCATGCGCACACCAGGGTACCTAACTGCAGGGATAATCTAGGCAGTGCGTTGTTTACAGATTTCACAGTCTTCCTGAATGTTTACATGCACTGATACACAGTACGTAAACTGAGTGTGTGATGAATAAAACATTATTTGTTCATTAAAAGGTTATGGCAGCTGATAAAGTGAACTAAATAGACTGTGATGTATTAACCCCACAAAATATAAGAGATAGGTTGCTGTTTACTGTATCTCGGTAAAAAAATTGTGTTAAACTGATGAAAATGTCCAAACATAATTCTCAAGTTGGTGACCATTTTGAATTCATCAGAGCTGGACTATATTGTCACGGTACATATACTGAACATCAGTATCATGTGCCTTTTATGTAAAGTTTTCACCATATGAAATAGAAATGCGTACAAAGGGTAGGTGGTTAGTTTAACCCTATCTGGCCTGGGCTTTTTGGGACCTGTTGTGGCCTTAGGGGGGGGAGGGAGGGGCGAAATGGCTCCCCTCTAATTATTTTTCTTACCTCTTGAGCTAGAGGGCTGAAACTTACCACACTATACCCTTGGGTCAACCTCTACCGGAAAATGTGAACAAAATCGAAGATGGCCACTTTGATGACGTCACAGTAACGTCATTTTCAAAAACGGCATTTTTTGGTCGATTATTCAGTCAGATTTTCTGATTTTTTATTTATGCAATTTCTCCTAAATATCTGCATGATAAATTAGTAAATATTAATGAGATGTGGAATAAAATAGGTTTTGCCCGCTTTTCGTCGAGAAAAAGCAGAAATTTTGAAGAAATATGAAAACACATCCCTTTTCTGGGACTCCACGTGGCCGCCATCTTGAATTTTCCCATGATCCTCTGCTCGGGGGGTTATGCAAATAGGCTCAAAATGATCCCAATATAATAAACTATAAAGTCACTGAGTTTCAGCTCTCCAGTTTTTTGTCGTTCCGGAGATAGCGCCAGGCCAGGTAGGGTCAAGTCAACACATTTTAATCCCTCCCCCCCCTTTCCAAATTACAACATAAAATCCATCCCATGCAGAGTTCAGCTTGCAGCCGCAGATTTTCTGGGTCCTGGAACGATCACAAATCAGCATGCAAAAGAAAATACTTTTGTCACAAATGTAAATAACTTTCGATTATTTTACGGTAAGCCACTCGACTAGTTGGGCCAATCCAGCTTTTGTAAATGCCTTATTGGATGGGACATTTTTTTGCGCTGAGGCTCTGATAGAGAATTCCGAATTACTGGCTCTAAATATACTCTTCTATATATCCCTGCATAATGCAATCCAGTAATTTGATTTGAAGAAATAGACCATGGCCAGTCATCTTCAATGGGTTTCAGATTTATTCTCACGTTATTGATTGTGGAACATGAATTCGAAGATGTTAGATTTAACGTGTAGAATTGAACGTTTAAAAAATAGGTCAAGGTCAGTGATATTCAACAGACTTCAGGTTCGTCATCAGTGGAATGTGTGGTATAAAGGTGGATAAAAAGATGCAATCTTCATGGAATATCGTACTAAATAGAATCTGGCATGGACAACATACATCAAGTTGAGTCATCTTCAATACACTTCTGCACCATCGCCATATGTATTTGCAATAAATTTGTAGACCCAAACTTTAATGCTTAAAAAAATATTGCAAATGCTTTAATGCGACGTTGATGAAATATGTCAAGGTCTGTCATTTTCAATAGGCTTCGGACTCACCAGGGAACCCTTTTACTTTTCGAGTAGCTTACTCAGAGAGAAAGCTATTCTAGAACACACAATTTGAGTTCATTTTATAAAAATCAACAATCTTTCCAGCACATTAGGCTCTCATTAAATATAAAATGACATTCAATGATCTTTCCAATTTGTCTCATATTATTCATGTCAAAGCTGGTTCTAGAAGCTGCACCACGAAGCTTCTTTCAACCCTGTTGACGAGGGCCCACTATTTCTAAAACCTCTGACGTTGAATGTATGTGGATAATGAAAAGCTCAAAATATCTTACGGAAGAACTTTATGCTAAAGGTCACATACCGTACAGACATGTATCCACGTGAGATTTCTCAACTCTATAATAGAATCGCTCATCAGGACATTATTGGCCGTCTAAGTTCATTAACAGTATCGGTGTTCAAGAAAACTGATGGCCTATATATTAATGTCAGAAGCCGTTAATCATTCTTCAGCTCTACTACATACAAGGAATATCATTAATGGGATGTTTCTTTGTTGATAGAGTTGCTTGAATTTCTCATTAAAAATATGTGAACTTTGGCAACACAATATATCAACAGCATATAATTCAGTGGGTACTAATTCAGCACCCCTGTTGGCCGACCTATATTTGTTCTCTTCTGAAATACGACTATAAGCAGGCGCTTTCAAAAACCGATCCATACAAAGCCTATTTTTTCTCATTCACCAAAAGCTATATAGAGCTGAGGATAATCGCTATATAAATGACGCAGTGAAGGATATATATCCGCCTTCACTTTATTTGAAGGAAATTACAGACAGCCCTAACGGCACATCATATTTATCTCTATGAATATGAAGCGGGCCTCCTCTCTCTTCGACTTTACGATAAAAGAGAAAATTACAGTTTCGACATCGTAAACTATCCCTTCCTGGACAGCAATATTCCAGTGGGACCTGCATATAGCCGTATACATATCTCGCGCAGTTGCATTTGCCTGATCTTGTTAAGTGTGACGATTGTAATCAACGTCACAAAACATTACTGCAGAAAATTATAAAACAGGGCTATACCACCAAGCGCCTGCACTTAAAATTTCTCAAATTTAGTGATACATATCGCATGCTGATAGCAAAATACGAGCGTAGCGTGCAAGATCTTTGGCGTCACGTTTCGTAACTTGTGTCTAATTCCGCTCAAATCGGGGCTAGGGGATGAACCCATATACTTCAAGATTCTTAGGGTGTTCATATGAACCATCACAATCAAAGCGTGACTAAGATACATCATTCTCTAGATGACGGCTTTACAGCGACTATCGTAGGGGTTAAGAATACAAACCAGAGTTACGGATTTGGTATTTTTGAACATGTCTTGCCGGCATCATTGAAAAGTGTTAACCGCTTGTGTTGAACTGTTGAACTAGCCTTAATGTTTATGTAAACTGTGATTGCATTTTTTATAAATTTTTTGCTAATTCTGTTATATGGAATATGGAATAGGTCTTTGGATTATGGACGCGGCGATCCTTTAATGGATGACGACTGAATAGTGAATGCCAGACCAGACGCTTGTAATCCACTCCCCGACCCCCCACACACACGGCCAATTTTTGCCGAAGTGTATTTCCTTCTTCTGTCTGTCCGTCTGCCCGTGCATACGATATCTCCAGAAGGATTACAGCCTTTCAGTATAACTTGCATATTTCTCCAATTTCATATCACATATGCAGGTGATGATGGACAGGAAGGCTATTGAAATTGACCAACATTGACCGATTTTATCAAATTCTAGTATTTGCAAGATTTATTAAAGTATTAAGGCTAGGGTATCCAAATTCATATTACATATGCAAGGTGTTTGACTTGAAGCTTATTTCATTTGACTGACCTTGACCTTTTTGTCAAGGTCATATTGTGTTTATTATGATGCTACATGAAGAAATATAGCTCGGATTTGCAAATTAATTGCTATATACACATCTGACGATGATCCAGAAGTGTATTCGACATGACTGGTCTTGACCTATTTTGTCCAGGTCAGATTATATTTAGTACGATATTTCATGAAGGATTATATCTACAATGTCCAAATTTATACCACATATGCAACTGATGGACCCGAAGTCTGTTGAGTATGACTGACCTTGATCAATTTTCTCAAGGTAGTTTAAGTTTAAGATCTCCAAATTCATGTTCCACAAGTATATAAATGAGAAAGTTCCAAAATCTATTAAGTTCTGGGAAAAAGCTGACATGGCCCACTGTCCTATGTATGTCTTTATGTGGCTCTGTCAGTATGTCGGCACCTCTTCCCACTTCCCTTATATGTGTCGTAATTTTTACCTGTATATGGTGAGATTCTGCTGGTGGACGTTTCGTCCCCGAGGCCCGCCCCCTGTACAGGCCTTTTGGTCTTTGATATATGTTGGCATTTGTGGGAAGTTGATGCTGGGTCGACATCGGGCCTTATAGACTAGTCTTTTGTGTTAAATGCCGTCATTTACATCTGACGACAGCTCACCAATCTCCATTGTACGAGTTGTCACAGCGAAACGGCTCACCAAATACCATTATAAGAGTTGTCAGAGCATTTCCATCATAGCTCTCTAGATTTGTATCTAATACCGCTTATGCCGGTGCTAGGGGCCGTGTTGTCATATCATTCAAGTTGCCACATGAACAGGTACAATAAAAGCGTACCTGAGATACAACTATCACGAATCGTTAGATTCTTGGTATGTGCTTTAGAATAGGTTAACCGGAAGACTATACTGTGAAGTCATGTGGCTCTGTCAGTATGTCTGCACCTCTTCCCACTTCCTTTATATGTGTTGTAATTTTATACGAGAACTACAATCAACCCTACTAGATCACATAGATGTTAACCTCTTGCATATCGCGCCCATTTACGTACTAAAACTGCATCTTACGCAATGCATATTTGCTGAATGTAGACATTAAGTGACAGCCGAGGGGTACTAACCCCATGGTGCTATTTTCATATATGAGACCCAGTTCACCGTTTTGGTAGATCGACATTCTTTAATTTGGTCCATATACCATTTATGTAGCAGCGATGATAGGTCAGAGGACAAAGTAAATACTATAATGAATGCAATTGGCACCCAATTTGACCAAAATAACCAGTGGTCTTGACGTGATAGTTACACTATATTTGGTTACCTATATCAAACATCAAAACATTCCTTGTGTGATACGACTCGTGAAAATTGTAATGGTTTTCATATGTAATACAGTCACGGCCACAATGGTAGTTGTTTGCCGTATGATCCTAGGATCATTTTTATATATATTTAATTAACCAAATGTAAAGCAGACATATCACTTCCAGACCAATGGAATATTTTGAGACCTCATCCAGGCGCAATAGTGAGTCTGGCTGTTTGTAGGAACTGGAGTGGCCTATCCAGATCTCAGAACTATACCAAAGTATCGCTTTGATTGTATCGTCGAAAATACTGCAGGCGATATCCACCTGTAACTCATTGAGACTCAATGATCGTTTAACCGTGAAGATTTATGATGGATTGGTTAACTTTAACACTGCGGTAAACTAGGAGCTCTAGATACTTATCTATTGACACATTCCAGTTTGGAATGTTGTACATAGAATGAATCTGGACAGTGTACATGTTCATCACATATTTTTGGTGAGTGATCGCTGTCCATATCTCATAAAAGCTCGTTAATAGAAAGATTAATCACTAGAGGATAATAAACAATCCCTTGTGCACTCCTCTAGCCACAGGACGTCTCTCACTCATACAATGTGTTGTCCCCACTTTGGAGTGACTGTGAAGGTACAGTGATCGGGTAACCTGATAGATAGATCCGGCATTCCCGGAAATAAGGAATCATGCCAAACCGAGTCGATTAAGTTATTGATGTCGACGAAACGACTGAAGAATTTTTGCTTGTGTTTAGTGTGCTAGTCGGCAATTGTTTTCATTGTAAAGGATGTGATCTAAAGTTACCTTGCCGTATTTTGATTCTGACACCATACCTTTTATTGAATATTAGACATAATATTTTCCTCCAACAGCTATTAAGCGTAATTGGCCTATAATTATCGGAATCCAAGGGTGTTCCGCCTTTACAGACGGGTACTCATCGTCCATTCTGTACTTGACCGAGGGAACACACCAGAAGTAAGAAGTTTGTTGAAAAGAGGGAGAATCAAGTATTTTTGATCAGAGGAGAGGCTGTCTTCAACAAAGATACTGTCAGCGTCTGCTGTTTTATTACGCCTCGTGGGTTTTACTGTCGTATACATTTCCTGTTCTGTTGTTGGTGTATTTCATTTCAACGATCCAAGATTATTCCTAAAAAAAACTCTCTACTCTAGATCTACAACTGTTCTTCTCTGAAGAATTATGCTCTATACTCTTTGTGTATGTTAAAGTATTTGGTCTTAATATGTGGATTTATTTTATTGATCATTGGTTAGCATGATTATTTGTCGCTGTAAATTTTTACAATCTTCGATAAACCAGGGTTTGTCATCATTGGTTTGCTTCGGAGTTTTTCCTTGGATCTTTTTCATTGAACTACGTATGCCAGCAGCTGTAGCTAATAAATCCGAGACATACTTCACGTATTTGTTCACATCCGGCTTTTTCTCTCCAGGGACACCTTGTATATTTTGACAAAATGAGTCATATGTTTCAACAACGTTTTTTTGAAATTATCTTTCTCTTCCGTGCATCAGGTGAATTTAGACGGCAATGGGTGGGATTCTGATTTAGCAACAGATTCTAAGTTACGTCTCCGCACTACTGTTTTGATTGGTATGGTGACGTGGCATTGGTCCGAGACACAAGAGAGAGGGATAAATGATGGACCTTCCAGTTCAACATAGACTTTAAATAATTAGCATTAACTTTGAAGTGATCAACTGCGTTGTTTACGCCATCGATTAGTACAGGTAAATTCCCCAGACAAAGCTACATGTGTTCTACCGTTCATAATCCAGCACGATCAGATCTATATAAGTCAAATAATTTTCCTCCCATACTCTTAACAACTATTTTTATGAAATTTCTAGGAGGTATATCATCACAATTATAGTGCGTTGGTAAGGGCACATGAACTGAATCATCATCGTCACTGGCATAATCAAGTAATTATGAAGGGATCCACAGATGCTTGAAGTGGTCCAGCGGCGACTGGACATCTATGAAAATTGCCAGTTTTAGAAAGTGTCTTCACCCACAGTTAGTGGGAATGAGTCCGTGTTTAAAGATGACAAACTAGCAGCAATGACTTTCTGAATCTCCTTCTCTCCTGGATAACCTAGATGGTGGATGTGATGACTTGAAGCTAAATATCGTCTTTCAAAGCCCAAAAATATGTGATTTAAAAAAGGTTGTCTACAATGATTTAGCTGCGACCAAAAACAAAAATCTGTATGAAATACTGTTTTGACAGAATTCACGAACCTTTGACGAGAGATCCTGAAGGATCTTGGCGCCCACCATTGTCCGATAATTGTAAGCTAATGACAAGAGGATCTTTTTTGTCCATTGTTACTAAGAACAAACGGATGATTTGTAAGTTTGTTGGCATAATTTCGAATTTGAGCGAAAAAGATCGAAAAAGGGACACTGGAAAACACCAAGATATTATCTTTCTAAGTTTCAGGAGTTTCAAGATTTCCAGAAACTGTACTTGACATCGGTTGTTATAGTACAAGTGAAATGAGCAAAGCAAAGTCCAGAGGATCATTCATCTTCATTTTGTAGTATTTTTTTTTCGCACATGTCATCATTGGGTACTGGAAGCGAAGACAAATCTCTTTGACACTTTCGCATGAGCTATGAAACATACTTAATATTTTATAATGAGGAACGAATGCTATTTCTGTTCTGTTTACTGGGCTAGTTTGAGTTATCTCTTTTAAGATACCATGCTGGAAAATAGTAAGATGGTACAAAACTTAATACTGAAGGGATCCGGTTTGTGCAGTAATATTGAAACTTTGAAAGTGTCTGAATCCTGATTATCTCTCTTGGATCGAAACACGCAGTAGTCTACAGTTGTCGAGTTGTGACGTTGTGTCAAAAGTTATCTTGCACAACTAGGCCCCATGTGGGACCTGTGTACCAAATTTCAGAAGGATCCATGAAGTATTTCCTGAGAATTCACGATAACAATGTTTCAAGGGGAAATTCAAGTTGGCCACCTAGTGGCCATATTGGATTTTCGAATCGGACCAAAAAAGGTATTTTGCGCAACTGGGCCACAAGGGGAACCTGTGTACCAAATTGGAGAAATATCGATGCAGTACTTCCTGAGGAATCACGATAACAAAATTTCATGGGGAAATCCATAATGTCCACCTGGTGGGCATATTACCTTTCGAATCGGACCGAAAATGCTGTCTTGCACAACTAGACCCCAAGGGGAACCTGTGTACAAATTTGAGAAAGATCCACGCAGTACTTCTGGAGAAATCACGATAAAGTTTCATGGGGAAATCCAAGATGGCCGCCTGGTGGCCATACTGGATTTTCGAATCGGACCAGAAAAGGTATTTTGCACAACTAGACACCAAGGGGAACCAGTGTACCAAATTTGAGAAAGATACATGCCGTACTTACCGAAAAATCGCAATAACAAAGTTTCATGGGGAAATACAAGATGGCACCCTGGTGGCCATACTGGATTTTGGAATCGGACCAGGAAAGGTATCTTGCACAAGTAGACCACAAGGGGAACCTGTGTACCATGCAGTAGTTCCTGAGAATTCACGATAACAAAATTTCATGGGGAAATTCAAGATGGCCGCCTGGTGGCCATATTAGATTTTTGAATCGGGCCAAAAAGGTATCATGCACAACTAGACCCATTGAGGAACCTGCGTACCAAATTTGAGAAAGATCCATGCAGTATTTCCTGAGAAATCACAATAACAAAGGTTCATGGAGAAATCCAAGGTGGCTGCCTGGTGGCCATATTGGATTTTCGAATCGGACCAGAAAATGTATCTTGCACAACTAGACCCCAAGGGAAACCTGTGTACCAAATTTGAGAAAGATCCATGCAGTAGTTTCTGAGAAATCGCGATAACAAGTTTCATGGGCAAGTTTCAAGATGGCCGCCTTGTGGCCATATTGGATTTTCGAATCGGACCAGAAAAGGTATCTTGCAGAACTAGACCCCAAGAGGAACCTGTGTACCAAATGTGAGAAAGATCCATGCAGCAGTTCCTGAGAAATCACGATAACAAAGGTTCATGGGGAAATCCAAGATGGCTGCCTGGTGGCCATATTTGATTTTCGAATCGGACCGGAAAAGGTATCTTGCGGAACTAGACCCCATGGGGAGCCCGTGTGCCAAATTTGAGAAAGATCCATGTAGCAATTCCTGAGAAATCGCGATAACAAGGTTTCATGGGGAAATCCAAGATGGCCGCCTTGTGGCCATATTGTATTTTCGAATCGGACCAAAAAAGGTATCTTGCACAACTAGACCCCAAGGGGAACCGGTGTGCCAAATTTGAGAAAGATCCATGCAGTAGTTTCTGAGAAATCGCGATAACAAGAATTGTTTACGGACGGACGACGGACGACGGACGGGCGACGGACGGACGACGACCCACGGACAAAAAGCGATTTGGTGATGGTGGGCTAATAAAAAAAAATCAAGTGCTGCAGGGAGTTACATATTTAACTGCATTTTTCAGCAGAAATATAGCTATGATAAATCAGAATTAATATGCTTAGTCTGCACAAATAGTGAGTCGTAACAAGTCCTTACTGTGATTCTCTTAATAACATATCAGATAATCGGAATACATTATTAAATTTAATGTAAATTATTAAGAGAACTGCTTACCAAGGTTGGGTTTAGAAAGTGGGTTAGTCCAGCCAATATTGTACTGGGTACAAAGCAGAATATTGGAAATACAATGACTTAAATATTACACCAACTGTATATTAGGTTTTAAATGTGAAAGAACAAAATGTGTTCAAAGTTGAAATTATATTGCAAAGACCTGTCACAATTTTTTTGTCCGTAATCAAGACAAACATATCACAAATGCTATTTGTTTCATGTCACGGAGATTATAATCGCTTATGGGAATAACTTTTATTCAGTAAAAACACAATTATGTTTTAACCTTCATAAATAATTTCAAGCCTTCATATATTGTTTGCTGTTTTTTAAGGTTAAAGAATACAGAATATGTATACTAGTTTGACATTCAGTTACATTTATTCCTTATTTTTAAACTTTACAACTGCAAATGCTTTTATTGTGTTCATAGAGGTTCACAATTCTATTTTCCAACTTAAAAAGAGTTGAATATTTTACAACTTAAAAAGAGCTGAAAATACAAAATAAATGTAGGAGGAGGGTGTATCCGAAAATATTAGCGGAAAGCGTTTTTGTAGATCAATTTTTCGACATAAATTTATTCATGTCATCGTCAGGAATGGTAGTTTGCAACATGTAAAATGGGCCTGCCATAATAATTGTCAACTAGCAAACCACAAAAACCAGTTGTTGTCTTAACAACAAGGACCATATACGTCTTATGTACAAAAGCTATGTCCTTTATAAGTTTATTTACAATGGTTGTAAGGACACTTACATAGGTGAAAGTGAGAGGTGTTTATTCTTTCGCCTTACCCAAAATGTTAGCGGACAATCCCATAGTGCAATTTTAACCCATATACATAAATGTGGGCTGTTTCAACAACAGTGTGAAGACATGATTGATCTAGAAAACAGCTGACCATTGTACCAGCAATTAATAGCAATATTTGCACTGCTTGAAAACGCAAGTTTCCATTTTCGGAAACCTTTTGGAAACTGGCTTGGGAACCGTAGCGACACAGTTCTCAGTAGGTTTCCAGTGTTTTCCCGAAGCTGGAAACTTGAGATTTTCACGCAGTCTTGTATTGTGAAACTTCTTTTTTATACTTCTTTTCAAAGTATCCCTTGCTATCAGACGAGAAAATCTCCAACTGAACTGGGGTCTCAGAGCATCTAAAGAACTCCCACTTTTCCGGAAAAGACCCTCTCAATTCTTTTCGTTGTCTAGGTCATATGAGTACCTTTCTGGTTAATTTGATTTTTGGCTGATTTCAATGGCCAAAACATTACTCACTGTATAATATGTCTGACTGGTTGATTACCTTTAAATTGTTCTGTCAAACTTATATATATATATCTCCATGTAGCCTGTTGTAAACTACCATTCCTGACGATTACAAAATGATTTTCGCTAATATTTTCTGATTCGCCCTCTTCCTGTATTATGACCAGTTAAGCATTGGATCCCAACGCCAAACAAATGTCACAAGGATCTGAAACAATTTCGTAGATAGACATAACACTACTATTATACCGACTTACAAATTTGCTCTAGGGTAATGATATTTTGTATTTTGATAGAATATTGTAGTATACTATATTTTCTTCTATAACCTGTTTCGCCTCTTCAGAGAGGGTGACAGATTCTGCAAGAATAGATTGGGAAGGCTTGAGAAAGCCGGTAGTCTGCATCAGCGTGCGCTGCCAGCCGGGGAAATCAACTTGTGACTCTTTTATTCCACCAAGATCCCACTTGAGCATGTCCTTACAGTAGGACAGTCCGGTCTTCTGACAGTATAAACTTAACACAACATCTGAAAGAACAACACATGGACGTATATGTCTAAGACAGTTTATCTGAAAGAACAACAGAATTTCTCCAGGTCATAAACAACTTACTGGGCGACGCTGGAAATAATTACCTCTGAGTGAGGACAACATGTATTTGATGCTTTGTTTGACACTTGTACATCAATTTGACGCTGTGTCTGGGGTTTTTATACTTAACTGAGTTAAGCCTCAGCAACAGTCCTATTGACTAAAATAATGTACAAAATAAATTTAAAATGTACTTGTTTTTCATTTTTCTAATATCTTTCTAATCTCCAGATTGACAAGTGGGTGAATTTTCAAGATCATACTCCAAGTCACTGGAAAGAAGTTAAAACACTGACAAGGGCTGCGAAAATTTGGTTAGTCAGATTTTCTGGAAACATTGCCCTTTAAACATCTCCCTAGTATAATCCGTGGCGTGTCCGACTCCTCCTCCACTTTCTTTACTCACTGCACAGCGGGTCGCATAGGTGTGGTGCGGGATAGGGTGGGACGAGAGCCTTGGGGTTTTCACTACCTGAGATTTCATGGGCCAGGCTTGCACCCTACAGTAGAATGGTCGACTGCGCATGCGCGATGAGAAGTGCGCGATGAGTAGTATAGAAAGGGCACGCGATGTCCCTATCCCTATAAACTAACCCATTGGGGTGAATGAACCCATGTGGGTGAGTGAGCCATGGGGGTGAATGAGCACTCGTAATATTAACTTATCACCACACGGATTGCTTGCGCTTTTGAAGATGATAGAAACGCCAGACGCATGATTTGCCTTGTTGTATTTGCAAAGTAGTAAAACAGGAGACTAATTGGCAATACGGACTACGTCACTTAGAACTAAATAAAGTATTTCGTGATCTTCATGTTTCAATGTGTTGTTGATTGTCAGTGAACTTAGCCATGACATTTTGAGGTCATATGACTTCAATCTCAAAAACAATATAACGCCTCTTCTTTATGCATCGTTTTACATCAACAAATAATTCGCAATTTTCAATGATTTCCTGATTATTGGTCGACTGCGACTTAATTACGGCTTAATACGTCTCTTGTTGACCATGTGCTTGAGGTATTACCGAAGTTTTGTGACAATTCACATCCCTTAACAGCATTTATAGCACAAAGTTTTCAATGATTTGGGGGTCAAATTGATGGTGATTTTTGATATCTTGACCTCATTTCTTATACCTGACATATCGTCGGCAAAAATGCAATCAGCAAAAATAACACATTATCAATGACTTCCAGATATTAGGGTCACAGACACCTTGACTTTGAGCTTTTTATCTTAATTTTGGTGCCTGACATATCGCCTGTCTCTAACGTATTCCCTCTCCAAAATATCGATATTTAATGATTTCCTGATTAGTCGGTCACAGTCACCTTGACTTTTCTATTATGTTCAATGTATTCCCCTCATATATTCAACCACAAAAATATTGCGGTTTCAATGATTTCCTGACCACAGTGACCTTGATACTTGACCTATTGAACTTAAGCTTGGTGCGTGCCATCTATATGGTTCCATGGCTATCCTAACGACATTTGAGAAAAATCAGCCAAGTTAAGGAACTAAATAAGGAATGACATAGGCAAAGCCTTAAATAAAATCAGTTACCTGGATTTTCCACCAGATCAGCTGCGTCCACAACTATTGGTGTATCACCTGTTATATCCTTGAGCTTGAAGAACAGATCATGTAGAGTCTTGGATTCGGCCTCGTCTTTATCAAAATAGCTGTAGCCTAATAACATAAGGACACAGCGTTATAATGACACCTCCTCCTAAGTAACCGGAAATATAATAAGTCTTTGGAGTTTTATAGGAACAGCAATGCATCAAGGGATAGCTTCAACAATACATCTTACCCCTAATATCTTATACAAAATCACAGGATGTGTGGTTCGACAGCAGGAAAAACTAGAAAATGTAATTTTGTACACAGTATGACCTCTTTCGGAGAAATACTACAGGCTTAGATCAAATAACGTAGTTGAATTTGAATGATGAACTGCTGGAAATTAAGGCATGCATCGGGCATTGGCAAAGGAAGGTCGCTTACTAGTCTCAGGAAGAGTGACTGTTCTGAAAAGTATCATTATACCGAAGCTAAACAACTTGTTTCTCACTCTTCCAAACTCATCTGATTCGTTTTTTAAAGATATCAAATCAACGTTTTACCAATTCGTATGGGGTAGGTCTGTTGGTAAAATAAAAAGAACGCAAATCATTCAAAATTATAATAGAGGAGGGTATTAAGTTGACCGATATGAATGAATTTATCAAATCTTTAAAAAGATCATTCTTAGGCGCATAATAACCCGAATAACAAACTGAAAGCTTTAACCAATACTCAAATATGTCCACCAAAATCTATTCACAACCCTTTATGGACAGATGTACTACAGGCTTGGATATACTATATATAAATCTTGAAGTACGAGACACCGGAAGATGTAGTGTCCCAGTCAATATGGTTCAACGACAAAATACGTGTAAATTCAAAAATTGTCTTTTATAAAATCTGGTGTACTAAGGGAGTTCGGACAATAAATGAGTTATTGGACTCAATCGGGAAATAGCTCATTTTGACCACTTTTAGAGAACAATACAACATAGAGGTAAGTTATATGACCTAACAAGGTTTTCTTAGTGTAGTAAAATCTTCTGTTGATACAAATATTATCTTTGTCAAATGTCAAACCCCAATTATATCATTTCTCATAAAACAACTACTTTGATTCTCAAAGGGTTGCGAGCCATTCTACTAGTAGCGGTTTGTAGAAGAACAGTATACAACCCCAACAGCAGAAAACAAATGAAAAACAACATTTGACTGTGATACACAAAAGTGGCAAAAAATATATAACTTACCTTTCAAAATACTACAGATGACGAATACATTACAGAATTACCCTTAGAATCCTAGCCACAAATGATTTTCTAATTAAAATTAAGTATAATCAATCTTCAACATGTACTATTTGTAAAACTGATGTAGAAACAATTTGGTTGGTTTACTGTACATATACGAATATGTTTTGGACAGAGTTGATTGGTGTACCTTGAAAATAAATATTGTTGTTATATATTCACCAGCCTTTGTTCTATTTGGTCATTTATCCACAGATGAGGAAGCTTTAAATACCTTTACTGGCGTAAATCTATGTATACAGAAACAGAACGAAAGGAACCATTCCAAGATTATCAAGATTTAAGACATCTTTGAAGTCCTCGTATTATGCTGAAAAGATTGCCTTTTCAGACTGTGGATCAGTTCACCAGCTACTGTTATAGGATACAGAATGAGCCTAGCCTAATTAAGAGAAACTAATGGGTTTTGATGATAGGGTATCTAGTAAAAGTTATTTTACTTTTGCGATCACCTGGAGCTTTACCGTTGGTCGTCACCTTGTACAGCGATGGTACCGTCTTGCTGGGGTGACGGATCAGGAATGTGTGTTTGAATCCTTCTGGTAGAACCTCGTGTAATCGGTCCAGGTGATATCTGAAGTAGAAAGCCATTTCCTTGACAAAGATAGCGGAGTGATCTGAAAAAGATGAAAATAGAGAAGAAAGAAGAAAGAATTTAGCTCCAAATGAGAAAGTCAAAGAAATTATAATTTTCCGCTTCAGTAACTGATTGGAAACATGTATGTTAGCCCACCTTGGACAGCCAACAAATCTGTGTGTTTGATATCATGACAGCACGGTTGAGGTACTGTGCTTTATCGACAATCATACATTATACGTATCATAGGGCGTTTTAATGAAACGGTTTCTTCCTCGACGCGATTTTTCTCTTATTTTCCTCGACTGAATACGGCCCAACATTTCATGAAAATCCATTATGCCAATTTGAAAATATGTGTCAAAAGGCCAGTTTTAGTTCAAATGGTCAAATGTTCGCTTTTTTATTGCTTTCGGCGTGACATAATTCATATGAGTATTAGTCAGTGTCTTTGACTTGAGTTTGTGTTTAGACATAGCAAAGAAATACATACAAAAGTAGGTCAAAGGTCAATTTCAGGGCAAATAACCTTGAACATTGTGAGGGTAGGCTGAATACTCATTGTCTCAACAATGCCTGATGAGTTTACACCAATACTTGTCGAACTGAATCAATTGGATTTTATTTATACGAATACAAAACTTGCATTTAAACCAACGATCAACACGAGCAAGTTGTGACCAAATCTTTATGGTGAAAAGACTGTTTTTTCGGAAATTCTACCATATGATTTGAATATATACGGATACATGTCAGAATCGTTTGACTAGCTCAAGCATTAACAGTCAAGGTTGGTGAAGTTATAATTAAGCGTCAATTACACACTCAAAAGTCACGGAAAACAAGGTCTATACATTATGAGAGAAATATATATTCAGGAGATTTCTACACGATATTAGCACATCAATCTCAATATATAATAGTCAGAAGGTTGCTCTCAAAAAAACAAAACAAAAATAGCCCCAAAAATGTTTTGATAGATGCAAGCTCAAGACTGATATAAATTATCTCCATACATCCTACATTTGATAGTAGAACAAGAAATAGGTCAAAAGGTCAGTTTCACGTCGAACTGTCACAGGAGATAATGATGAAGTCAAATCGGCGTTTTTATCATGAACGCTTTAGTTCGTGATTTTACTTTATTTCACTTCTTACGCTGGCTATAAAAGTGTAATTACGGAAAAATAGACCAGAAAGTCAAACTGGTAGTTTGGCATAATTTAACGCGAACAGAAGTAAAAAGACTATTAACAGAACAGACATTACACATAAATTTTCGAAGTCGTTGAAAATAACCAGCTCAAGCAAACAACATCTATTGGCTCGATAATTCAAAGACTTCGACGATCATAAATTTGCTTTCTGCTCAACTGATAGGAGAACGAAGACCCGCTAGTTAGCTATATGTAAATCCGAAAGCTCTATGGCTTTCTATCAGAAAGAATACTGATCAGCGATACGGATTTGATATTTTTGGAATTTCATGATGTCTGGCCGGCATCATTGAAAATTGTTGACCGTTTCTCTCTTGCAGGAAACTAGCCTATGTTTATGTATACTATGATTGTTGTTTTGAACTAATACTGTTATATGGAACATGGAATAGGTCCTTGTATTGTGCACGCGGATATTCTTTAATGGACGACGGTTGAATTATGAATGACGGACCAGACGCTTGTAATTCTGTCATTAATATATCGGTGATCACATTCTTTAACACCAAGACAATCACTGGACTGAGACAATCTATTCTGGAGATGAATTGTGGTACAGAGAGTACAAATAGCAGCCACATTTTCCCAAAACGTTCTCACCATTATAGTCATTCTCTAGAGATTGCTTGAGATCTTTGTACGTCGTGTTTTTCTTGGGAGTCTCGTGTTTAAATCTGTTACTGATGCGATCCTCCCCACAATAATACACGTCCTCGAATGGATCAATCACAATCTATAGAATAACAATGAGAAAACATAGACATTGCTCAGATCAAAGTGTTCATAAAACTTTAATTACATGTATGCATACAGTGCTTGATACTACACTGAATGCAATAATATCCCGTTGCTAGTAAACATGTAACCTGGAGTTTTACATTACAGGTTGGGTTCAGTGTCGCGCTGTACAGAACAATCCAAGGCTAAGCTCATCCCAAACTCTGACCTAAATTATTCTTAGCTGAGTTTGACCATTTCAGGAAGCGATGCCTGCTTAAAACCATGCTTAGTTCTTGCTTAAATTTAGGTCTACTCCAGGCCATATCTAACTCTAAAGACGAAATCAATCATGGCCTCTTTGTTTGCAAAACAGTGTAGAGCTACCAAACCGGTTATTTTCCAACAACCATGTTTGCTGAATATCGAATGTAAATTCACCTTTTCGACTAAGTACGCGATTGTTAGTCAATCGAACACCGCATTCGCCAGGTCTGATTTTAACTGTATCTGCATGGCGATAATAGAAAACACGGAATGTGATGCAACTACGGAAACGAACCTATAAATGGAAGGCGATGATTGTGCAGTAACAAGACGATGTACAACACGAAATGGTCCAGGGTTTAGTGCAACATTTACATGACTCTATACCTGAATTCTATATGCTCGACATTCGCCTGTGTAGCAATGGTATAAAATTCGAAAGAAACAAATTAACTTTGCTTTTACTTCATCAAAGGGCTATGGGCGCTATTTAGGCTTCGGAATAGCATTTCATATTCAATTATTTTCTGTAAGTTTCTCCATGACATTGCTTTGATTTCATTTACATCGGAATATCGGTGATGGGTTCAAATGTTCGTCTTCTCCGATACACATACATACATATTTGGAAACTGTCTGTAGCAGGTTTGGTCCCTAAATGTCAAATATATGACCACAAACAATTGATTTTTGAAAGGCATTTCTTCAGGGTTCGTAATTTCGTAACAAGAAGTCCAAACTCAGCCTATGATGAAGTCAATCCATACGCCACTCATGGGACGCAGACCCACGACCCATTTGGACGTGATTCAACCTGACATTGGTCAGAAATCTGTAAGGAAACAAATGTAAACGCAAGAGGGTAGTGCTGTGCGGACAGAGCACCGTGACGATGAGGTGTAAGTGAAAAGGTTCAGTACACAACCCTGGCTTAAATGATGACCGAAGAGGTTGGTGCATTTAAACTCACAGCGAGATTTTGTGACTTGCGCGTGGTGAAGCAGAGGAGAGCAGTTCCATTCTACGTATAATTTCACCCGTGTCCCCCCTCCCCCCACTGGGAGATGCTGGTACAGTAGGAACTGATGTGCCAGCTCCGCTCGAGAAAACAAATCAACCAGAGGTACACCAGACGATCACACGATATCGTAGACGGACTCGGTACCGACTGCACTGAGACGCATTACGCGCCTTCACAAAGAACCAAACTGTTTGGACTCATAAAACTGTTGAGCATTATAAAATCGCGTTCGAGAGAAATTGTGTGTCATCATGTTTTGGAACATGTGTGCGTGTCCTTGCTTTCTGAAATATCGGTTCTCGGCATCACATTCTGGATCATTTGGGGCGTGTCATCGTGTTCTGGATCTTTTGTGCGCGTAATCAGAGTCTGGAACAATTGGCCCTCTCGTCTGTGGAGCATTCTGAGGCAGGACTGATATGTACTATGTACTACTGCATTCATGTATAGTTATCTGTTGTTCTGTTGTTCATTTTTCTGAACATTTGGGCATATGGCGACATTAAAGAATATGGACATAGGGTAGAAGACCAAAAACTTCATATTTTGAACTTTATTGAAAAGTTACAAGGCTAATGTTATGGACTCGACCCAGAAAAAAGAACAGAAAAAGGCCGGATCCTCCCAGCCTGATTGTGCAGCAGGGTGGGTGCCTGGTGGTTGGATGCGGTTTGGTCTTTTGTCCGTTGAGTTTAGTTGACTTATAAGTGATAAAATACGCTATTTGTCCCTTTCCTGGTTTTCATATCCTACCTTAGTATTTTCTTGTTTGGAAATTGCCTTGGAAAAGGCAGTTGAGCAACTTCTGGGTACACACCACAAGAAGATTTTTACTTGGTTGTTGAGTTTCATCTCCTGATCCTCCATCATGACTCATTAAAAAAGGGTGCGGCCTAGATAGCTGTGTAATGTGTCTTCTCTCAAAAATATCCCTGCTATGACATGAAGCCAACTGACAGTTACCTAGAATAAAATAGAACATTTATTGTATGTTTACCTATTAATGAGATAATGTGACTCAATCAGGAGCTACATTGTTCATCGAATTCATCAAATTTTAACTTCTAGAAAGATGGCATAGTTAAGGGTTGCGTCAGGCACACGATAACTATTTGAAAAAGTACAGATGGTCTGATAACCGTGTATGCAATTACTCTGTTACACTTTTAGCATGGTTCTAAATTTATTAAGATGACTCTAGATTTATAAGGAAGTACATTGAAATAGTACTCAAACGTAAAGTTTGTCTTGACAATTTGGTAAATTTTCACCTTAGATGATTCCAATATATAAAGTACAGTATTATCCGCATATAAAAGTACAAACAGTTTTACATAAACACTCAACTGGTTCGCTAGACTGTCAGATACCTACGCCAAAGCCTAGGCGTTGTTTTCTGCCATTAACACTCTCGAGTTATCCAGATAATTAGAAAATAAGAACTACGAGACAAGAAGCTTGTCTCTATGCACTAGTACCAGTATAGTCTAAATCATTTAGACCAGGGGGCAAACCTTTTGAAAGGAACAACAGTCTGAACAAGGCAGTGGCCTAGATATTTCGTATGCTAAGTAAGATTTAAAATTGTATTGATGGAGACTGTCCATGCAGTGTTAATTCTCTGGTATGTGCAAATATTGTACCTCAGATTTGGCCATTTTCAAGCCGACTAACTTGGCTGCCTAGATAGACAAAATCCATCTTATTGCAGAAACTTATAAAACAGGGCTAGACCACCAAGCGCCTTCACTCAAATTTCACAAACTTGGTGATACATATCGGAGGCTCATAGCAAAATAAGAATGTAGCGTGCAAGATCTATGACGTCACGTTTCGTAACTTGTGTGTCATTCCACTCAACCCAGGGCTAGGGGCTGTATGAACCCATGTATTTGAATATCCTCATGGTGTTCATATTATGAAATTTTCGGTCTTCAAGACGACAGGGCTTGTGCGAGTGATCTTAAGATGTTGTAACGCGAAGTCGTCTCAGACTCAGGTGATGGTCTTCATAAAACCTGTACAATAATAGATTCCAAGGTCCGGCTTCTGAGATTTCTCGAAGACTTGATAGCCTCTTTAAATGAGACAGGATACAACGAATGTCTTTTGAATATTAAGCCGATTTATTGTAAATTCATTCCACCTAACTTAGGAATGATCGGCAACATTTGGCAGACAGACTAGCACAACTTCATCAACATCAGACCATTCTGTAAACAGTCATTTTCAGACCGGGAGATAGTAATATCTATTATCGGAGACATGGTAGTCTCTGTGAGACCTGATGGTTTTGGCCGTTCATTCGATTATATACAATGCTATACGTTACAATGTCAATTTAACCCAACATGAATGTCCTTATAAATTCGAATTCGGTGCAATTATGACAAGCAGGTGACGAATCTGTCGCATTACATAAATTCAGTCATCAAAACCAAGGTTAATTCATTACCCTTACACAAGCCGTTTCTATGTTATCCTCTAAAGGGTCATGGAATAGTATTTCAGAAACAGTTTGTCAAAACACATCACAATATCAAGGTTGCATGCCCGCAGATTTATATAAAATTGGTAAATGAAAGTCGAAATTTATGCATTTATATGGTGGTCAAGAATCGACATCTTACAGTATGAGTAATAACAATCAAAGCTTGACTCAGATACATCCTACTCTAGATAACGACTTTGACGAAATCATATGGATTTAGAATACCGATCAGCGATACGGATTTGATACTTTTGGAACACCATGATGTCTTGAGGATAAACTCCGAAATTAAAAGATTGGATCGTAAACCACATACGTTTTATGCTACAGATTGTAAGTGTCTCTATGCTGTTTTACATCTCAGATTTATTTTTGATACATAGTTGGTCGCTGTTAGTTGTTAGCAATATGGAATCTTCATGATCAAAAAAAGAGATCAGAAAATTGCGGTGCCCAGTGGTGCCATATAACTACGCATGCGCGCGACTAAACCGGGTTTTCCCGCACCGCGTCATAGGCCCGCGCTACGTATATCGATTATTGAACTGTGAAAATATCCAATGAATTTGAAACAATACTATTCATATTATACTAAACTATTGATTCAGTAGGACAAGTATATATGCTCGTCTAAAATCAACATATGTATAATTTTTGCAACATTTGTTCTTTATTTATTTTTATTCGTATATGATGTAGCTAATATGTATTGGTCAAAATATATATTTTCATTACTGGTATATGACTTATGAATTGTTCAAACGGGCCCACATATAATGTTACTATTGGGATGATCAATATATACTAGCCGCGCACATGCTCATATGTTAAAGTATATGTATTCAGTACATGTATAACAACATACCAGCTATTGATTTTATTCCCATATATATCGTACCAATGTATGTAGATGCTACATCATGCAGGTATGCAGCGACGATTAATACCATCTATTATACAGACATTCTGGGATTCGGATCGATAGTATACAAGTAGGCGTGTAAACATATATATTTCAACGGTCAACATATACTCGTTATTAATTTTATCTAGAGAGTGCAAGTCGTGTCACCGACCCATGCCAGAAAGATTTATCAGCATCGGCACCTCCAATTGCGAAGGCTGCCACAAGAAGCAGGGGAATGTCAAATACCCAAGCTGAGGGAGCTCTTGAAAGCCTTGTTATCAGATCGAATAAATAGAGCAAGGTAGATGTTTTACACTTCTTTACCGATAGCAAATCAACAATCGGAGAACAGTTATCCATGAAAATCAACGAGCGAACAGGTATCAAATAGTCTCTGTCTTTAGAAGTCGTGTTATCCAAACTTAATTGGGATGGGGTGAAAGTCATTTCTGAACCTTCTTTCAAGAGCTTTAACGCTCTTAGCACAAACGTTTAATTCGCATGTGGAACAACAGGTGGTTTTCGTCATCCAAACAAATTCTTAAAAATTGGCAGGAATTCCACAAAAACGACTTCGGTTAAACAGTTTATAAAACCAATCGGTATGTGTCCGCGCGGTTTATGCCTTTAGTGTGTAGTAGCTATATTCCTCTTTCCCAATCTCTAAAGAAAAAGCAAGACATTCTAAACATTCAAAATGAAGTTGATAAATGTTTTGTTTGTACTATATTATCTGCACTTCATCCAGTGGCAGCCAATACAGTACGAGTTAGTAGCTGTAAACCGTATTAGCGTGAATTACACCTCGATGGCTTAGAATTTCCAATCCCGTTATTCCAAATATCTAAAGAGCCATGGCCCCTTTCCCTAGCCATCAGCCCACAGTTAGGCCCTTTGAAAAAATGTTATGGAAGCATCCTTAAGTTTCAACATTTAAAGAAAACTAGTTAAGCTTGTTTCGAGCAAGGATCGGATTGCAAGTTAAAAACGTGTCGAAAGCTCATTTTCAATAAATTGGACGTATTTTAAGCTCTTTTGGAAAGAAATTTGTATAGTAGGCAGCTAAGAACCAGAATAAAAGCCAATTTATTCAATCACTATATCAATTCCATACAGATTAAGCATAAATATATTTTGGTTCTGACTTGCCTTGATCACTAAAAAATGAAATTGAAAAAATATTTCAATGGTCGTCTTGTTGCCACAAATGTGTTTTCTAATTAGTGATACAAAGGTATGAATATATAGTAGCTCAATACGTTAGACACTGTGCTTGGGTCCGGAGATAGGTCATTTAAATGTAAATCACTGCCGAGTGCAGATAGCTTACTATACATTTCCTTATATTTTGTGCATGAACCATCAACAGAAGTTCTGATGTTATATTTTTGCATGCACGCTAAAATATTCTCTGTTGGTACCGTGTGTGAGAACTAGAAAGGTAGGCCAAGCCAGAAAAAATACTGTTGAGCAATATTAAGACACCTATACCACAGAAACATGGGAACGAAGGGAGACGAATACTCCGACCTATGCAATGATGTAATACAACATGCAGACTTATTCATTATTGGGCTGTCCACGAGTGAAGTCAGTTGCTGTTGACAAAAAAAGTTTCCACACATTTTTGTTTCGGTTTATGCAGATCTGGGGCACAAATGAGTACAAACTGCTGTTAGATATACCTCTTCAGTACGAATTCGCAACACCTGCATATTTGATCTGCTTATTTTCATTCTAGAATACGGTTGTAT